>JZKD02S0332740.1:314863-325785 GCA_000966675.3 Picea glauca
CCGTTTCCCTATTCCATACTTACCGACCTTTTCGCTTGTGGGTTCTCAGACTGGTATACTGCACTTCCATTGTTCCTTGACCTGCAAACAACACCCTGGCTTCCACGATATACAAATTGACTTATGGACTCCCACATCATCCCCTCTTCCGTGTTACACATTTTGCAATCAAAAGTTCCGATACATACAATTTGACCATCGAGGCCTCACGTCTCCTTGGGAACCCTTGTCAGCCTATTTTGAAGCTCGTTCGATCTCTTTCCACACTTGACCATTTCTTGGAATCTCTTTCACGGATCGTCAGGTTGGTGGGTTCAGGAAATTTCCAATTCCTAGTTGTTGTTTCATGTGCCCGCCACCTTCACACGTATTTCCAAGTATATGCAATAAGTATACAACATATCCAAAAACATGCATAAAATATCTTGCCAGAAAATGGGATATCTATTACACATTTGAATATATTATCCCTTCTTTCCCCTCTTCTATACTTAACCAAATTCTTGTTTCTATTTCCCCTCTACTTTGTTTTTATGGTTACTTAGTTGTTTTTCTAAAAATGTCTAACTGCACAGGTTGGCAGACTCACGGGTTCACATTTACACTCATTATTTTATATCGCGACCCTGACCAACCACTTCCCCATTCCAGACCTAGCCACTTTTTCGATCGTGGATTCTCGGGCAGGCGGGCTCTAGATTGCACTTCCATTGTTCCATGACCTGCAAACAACACCCTGACTTCCGCGATATACAAATTTACTACCATAATCCCACATCATACCCTCTTTCGTGTTACACGGTTTGCACTCATAAGTTTCGAGACCTACAATTTGACCGTTGGGCACTCACCTCTCCTCTATATCCCTTGCAACCCTAATTTCAATCCCATTCGACCGCTTTTCATACATACATACATACATACATACATACATACATACATACATACATACATATATATATATATATATAAGAGTCTTATTTATAATAAAAAATATTGTTTATAAAAAATTATTATATATATATATATATATAGAGAGAGAGAGAGAGAGAGAGAGAAGATCTTATTTATAAGCATGCAATTAGTAAGCTTTAATGCTAAAACAATATTTGAGTAGATTTCCCATTAATACACATTAAACAAAGATTTGTGGAGGGTTATATTATCCCTTTCGAGTGTTAATTTCAAACATCATGGAATGTCGTTTGTGCATCATCGGGTTGGCCCATTCATGAAACCTTCAACCCTTAATTCCAAAAACAAGTTTGAATGATTGTTTCCCTATTCCATACTTAGCCACTTTCCCAGAATTCCACAAATATACAAACTAGCCATTGAACTGCCCCATCATGCCCTCTTTTGTTTTACGCATTTTGCAGTCAAAAATTGCGAGACATACAATTTGACCGTTGGATACTCACCTCTCCTAAGTATCCCTTGTAACCCTATTTTGAATCATGTACGACCGCTACTTTGAATCCTGTACGACCGCTTTTCATACTTGGCCATTCCTTACTTTCTCTTCACCGTCTCCGTCATCTTCACACTTGTTTATAATAACAATTTTTTTATAAAAACATTTATACATGTAAGGTCTTATTTCTAAATATGCAATTAGTAAGCTTTAATGCTAACAACTCATCATGTAGGAACCGTATAGATTGTCATTGATGAGCGAAAGACTCGAGGAGATCTCTCATTAATACACATTAAATCAAGATTTGCAGAGGGTTATATTATCCCTTCCGATTTTTAATTTCAAACATCATGGAATGTCGTTCGCACATCATCGGGTTGGAGGGTTCACGAAACCTCCAATCCTTAATTGCTCTTCGTCGTACCCTCCACCTTCGCACTTCTAAGTATGAAATAAGTAATCTTTACTACTAACAACTCATAATGGAACACCCATAGAGATTCTCATTAATGAGAGAAAGGCTCAAGGATATTTTCCATTCACACGCATTGAACCAACATTTGCAAAGGGTTATATTATCCCCTCCAACTGTTCATTTCAAGCATCGTCTGGAGAAAACAGATGTTCTCATAAAATTTTGGCACCAGATTGACAACATTTGTATGGAGATACAGTAAACATCTTTGGGCGTGAGTATAAGAATTTCCAGTGGTCCAGGGAATATACTTAGTACTCATCCCCTTCCATCCAGAATGAAATAATTTGGACCTCTAGAATTAATCATGTAGGCCATGTCCCTGAATCTTTTGACTGTAAGGAGCTGGTCTCTTGGTGCATCGATAAATATATTTCAGGCCAAAGAATTATTCCACTACAGGACCAATCTCCTATTTCTTTGTCACCTCAGGTCTTCCACCAGATGTTAATATTTTCGGAGCCAACATTGACATTCAGAGGAGAAGACTCCAAGAAGTTCCTAAGAAATCATAATAACGTGTTGGACCTCTTGCCCAATTTCCTGGAAGACCCGATGGTATTTCCTGAAGATATCACAATCTTGCAGGTTAGTTTATTTAGAAGTCCATTCTAGTAAATTGCCTAGTTGTTTACAAGAATAACGGGACATGAATCCACAACAACTATTTCCCACATGGCTCTTTATATTTTGTATTTCACAGTCAAGGAACAAGCCATTTTTTATTGGGGGAAGCTAATTTTTCTTGGAATCTGTTCCCAATTGTCAAGCTTCAAAAAGGAGAAGAAAATTTATATGTTATCCTACTTGGTTTTCGCGATAGTGCATTATTGTTTGTTTCCAAAACTGTCTCTGTCCAAGAAGGTAAAACAAGAATTCGACCTAGTAAACTTATGGTACCAGGCCTTATGAAGGCACAAGGCCTCCCACTGGTTTTATGAGGTTTTGAATGACTTTGTCTCTGTTTTCAAAGTTTTATTATTAGAAAAGGATGCTCCCCGCATATCTGATGAGGCAACCAAGTTTTTGGACAGGAAGGGGGCACTTGAAAAAATGGATAATTGCAGTGTGATAAGGGTTTTTGGCTCCAAGGAAAAAGCTTCTCTCCTTCCATGTCACATTATAGACAAAATGTTTTTTGTAGAAATAGCAAGGCAATACAACTACTGGTTGCATCTATTCCATGAGAAGAGAAAAAAAAATAGTTCATTCCTCTTCCTTGGAAAGTCGGTGACTCCGTGTTGAGGAACGTCAACAAAATTGACGAATTCACAACCCATTTCAACTACTTGAACCTAAGATATGATGAAAGGCTAAGAGGGTTCGACCCTAATGGAATTGTTTTAGAACATTTACTTGCAGTTGGCCTCAACAATTCTTTTTTCCAGAGACACCTGAGTGAAAATAGATACATTGATGAAAACACTCCTACTTCTTATGTTAGCGACCTAGACACATTGAAAAGCACCACTAAATTGTACAAGAAATAGGGAAAAGGCCCCGGTGAGAAGAGTGTTAAATCGTCGAATACCACTCCCAAAAGTATGACATCATGGAGCATCGATCCAATGACCCACCCTAGTAAGAAAGACACCCATAATTCTTCAAACAGAGGAGGAGATAAAAACCATCCCCACCCTAAAATTGATAGTTCTCACAAGCTTCCCATGGAGAAGAAGAGAAAAAAAATTGTAGGTTAGGCGGAAGAGCCCGAAATTGAGAGTGATAACATGGAACTTGAGACTGATATGGATAGTGTATTCTACAACCTTGATCATCCCAAAGACGCAATCCAACATAGTCACCCGATGGACATAGTTGATACTAAAATTTTTAATGAAGATGAATCCTTCATATTCCAGAGCGTTGTTTTTTATAGCGAGTCTACAAATTTAATTATTGAAAAGATAGATGTAAAAAATAAGAAAGGGAAATCTCATTCATATATTAACCTTGAGAACATGCAGCCATCCCAAATCTCCCAACTTCATAGAGCGACCAAAGATTCTCTTGATTATTCCATTCGAGGCATTGAGGCTAAGAATGCCAGACTGAAGGACCGAGTCAAGGAATTGGAGGAATCTTTGATTCCTACGCCATTTCTTGCTAGTCCTTTAGCAATAGCCATGCCTCCCACCCCTTCAGCCAACTTAAAATGATCCTCCAACCTCCTCACATTGTGTAGAGGATATGTGGAGAATAATATCAAGAAAAGAATGGAACTGATTACTGAGGCCTAAGAAACATCACAAAGTATGTCTTCCCTTGGAATGAGGGCACATGCTTTGCTCAAACATTTTCAGGAAGATTTAAAAAATGAAGAACAATTCTATTTATACATGGTCATCCCTTTTGGCACCCATTCCAACAACATGCCATAAATGAGAAGAAGACAAGAAGATATCCCCTCCCAAAATCAGATCATTCAATTAAATGCATGTTGTAAAGAGTAAGTGAAGAAACTGCATTTCATTGTCCAATCATGTGAACAAGCCATATCAAAGAAAGAAAATTTATTCACAAAGTTGACTGAAATAGACTTAGCCGGAAGGACCAATGAGGTCCAAGACCCTGACTTAATCGTCAACTCCTTGCCCTTAACTAACCAATCCTTCAATAAAGAAGTTGATATTTTTAAGGGGTTGTCTTTAGAAAAGTTTTATAGCATCCTTGAATATGGTGAAGATGACGTGGACAACTGGCTAGTCGACTATTTGGTACAAAATGAAGAAATCAATCAAGCTCTGCATAATATTTATATTGATATAAGGGAATTAGAAAAGGAATTTTTCAACATAAAAATATGGAATGAGACCAACGTGGCCCCCTTGAGAAGCTACATTGAAGAATGGGTCCAAAGGACAATGGAGCAGGTCACCAACGAAAGGCAATAGGAACTTGTCACGATTCCAGTAGTCGTCGATGACAGCAATAAAAAGGCAACATCAAACAAATAGAAAAAGGGTTGATATGTACCATCACTATAAGTCTATACTGATCACATCCTGTTTTTTTTATCAATCCAGTTATTCCACCTTTTTAAATATAAAGGTCTAGCCAAACACTGATACCTTCCAATTTCTTCTTTTCAGGTATTTCTCTCTATCGTCGCCCACTTCTTCTTTCCACAGTCCTATTTCTTGTACATATTTCTCTTATGGCCTGCTAGAGCTCCAATCCCAATCTATATGACAATTGCATTTAAATTTCTAGGAATATGTAACAGACAATATTATTTTTTGATATATTTCAAATAAAACTATGTTTATCTCCTTTTATATTTATGTGCTCAGAAATTTTTATCTTCAACTTTGTTGAATGTCAAGAAATTGTGTTTATTTAATTTGAATGTAACTTTATATGTGTCTTTTGTGTTTTATATTTTTCTCCTACCATGCATATAACTTTATTTGTCCTGACACATATAGAGACACACAAGCCAGATGGTCTATGGAAATTGTACTTAACTCTAACCAGTTGGAAGTATACATAAATCATTATGAATGAATTTCATAAATAAATTGAAGATATAAAACATGCAAGGTAGGAACAAAAATTTTGAACATAGCAAGTCATAGTACTGGAGAGAGCGGAAATTTCGAACATAGAAAGTCACACTACTGGAAAGAACGGAAATTTCGAACATAACAAGATGGATTATATAGTTTCAAAAACTAAATGGGACTCTAGAGGCCATGTGTCATTTCCTGCATAGATACCACCTATGCTTCATGCTACTTGCCACATCTCTGCTATAGTTTCCATCTTCCTCCACTACTTTTTCCCTATCCATGTACATTTATTCCCAATTCAACCCGGCAGGGACTACGCTGCCATGCATCACTTGTTGTAACTACTCTTTTNTAAGGTCTTATTTCTAAATATGCAATTAGTAAGCTTTAATGCTAACAACTCATCATGTAGGAACCGTATAGATTGTCATTGATGAGCGAAAGACTCGAGGAGATCTCTCATTAATACACATTAAATCAAGATTTGCAGAGGGTTATATTATCCCTTCCGATTTTTAATTTCAAACATCATGGAATGTCGTTCGCACATCATCGGGTTGGAGGGTTCACGAAACCTCCAATCCTTAATTGCTCTTCGTCGTACCCTCCACCTTCGCACTTCTAAGTATGAAATAAGTAATCTTTACTACTAACAACTCATAATGGAACACCCATAGAGATTCTCATTAATGAGAGAAAGGCTCAAGGATATTTTCCATTCACACGCATTGAACCAACATTTGCAAAGGGTTATATTATCCCCTCCAACTGTTCATTTCAAGCATCGTCTGGAGAAAACAGATGTTCTCATAAAATTTTGGCACCAGATTGACAACATTTGTATGGAGATACAGTAAACATCTTTGGGCGTGAGTATAAGAATTTCCAGTGGTCCAGGGAATATACTTAGTACTCATCCCCTTCCATCCAGAATGAAATAATTTGGACCTCTAGAATTAATCATGTAGGCCATGTCCCTGAATCTTTTGACTGTAAGGAGCTGGTCTCTTGGTGCATCGATAAATATATTTCAGGCCAAAGAATTATTCCACTACAGGACCAATCTCCTATTTCTTTGTCACCTCAGGTCTTCCACCAGATGTTAATATTTTCGGAGCCAACATTGACATTCAGAGGAGAAGACTCCAAGAAGTTCCTAAGAAATCATAATAACGTGTTGGACCTCTTGCCCAATTTCCTGGAAGACCCGATGGTATTTCCTGAAGATATCACAATCTTGCAGGTTAGTTTATTTAGAAGTCCATTCTAGTAAATTGCCTAGTTGTTTACAAGAATAACGGGACATGAATCCACAACAACTATTTCCCACATGGCTCTTTATATTTTGTATTTCACAGTCAAGGAACAAGCCATTTTTTATTGGGGGAAGCTAATTTTTCTTGGAATCTGTTCCCAATTGTCAAGCTTCAAAAAGGAGAAGAAAATTTATATGTTATCCTACTTGGTTTTCGCGATAGTGCATTATTGTTTGTTTCCAAAACTGTCTCTGTCCAAGAAGGTAAAACAAGAATTCGACCTAGTAAACTTATGGTACCAGGCCTTATGAAGGCACAAGGCCTCCCACTGGTTTTATGAGGTTTTGAATGACTTTGTCTCTGTTTTCAAAGTTTTATTATTAGAAAAGGATGCTCCCCGCATATCTGATGAGGCAACCAAGTTTTTGGACAGGAAGGGGGCACTTGAAAAAATGGATAATTGCAGTGTGATAAGGGTTTTTGGCTCCAAGGAAAAAGCTTCTCTCCTTCCATGTCACATTATAGACAAAATGTTTTTTGTAGAAATAGCAAGGCAATACAACTACTGGTTGCATCTATTCCATGAGAAGAGAAAAAAAAATAGTTCATTCCTCTTCCTTGGAAAGTCGGTGACTCCGTGTTGAGGAACGTCAACAAAATTGACGAATTCACAACCCATTTCAACTACTTGAACCTAAGATATGATGAAAGGCTAAGAGGGTTCGACC
This sequence comes from Picea glauca, assembly GCA_000966675.3. Classification (NCBI taxonomy): domain Eukaryota; kingdom Viridiplantae; phylum Streptophyta; class Pinopsida; order Pinales; family Pinaceae; genus Picea; species Picea glauca. The sequence goes on from JZKD02S0332740.1 coordinate 322,252, forward strand.
CTAATGGAATTGTTTTAGAACATTTACTTGCAGTTGGCCTCAACAATTCTTTTTTCCAGAGACACCTGAGTGAAAATAGATACATTGATGAAAACACTCCTACTTCTTATGTTAGCGACCTAGACACATTGAAAAGCACCACTAAATTGTACAAGAAATAGGGAAAAGGCCCCGGTGAGAAGAGTGTTAAATCGTCGAATACCACTCCCAAAAGTATGACATCATGGAGCATCGATCCAATGACCCACCCTAGTAAGAAAGACACCCATAATTCTTCAAACAGAGGAGGAGATAAAAACCATCCCCACCCTAAAATTGATAGTTCTCACAAGCTTCCCATGGAGAAGAAGAGAAAAAAAATTGTAGGTTAGGCGGAAGAGCCCGAAATTGAGAGTGATAACATGGAACTTGAGACTGATATGGATAGTGTATTCTACAACCTTGATCATCCCAAAGACGCAATCCAACATAGTCACCCGATGGACATAGTTGATACTAAAATTTTTAATGAAGATGAATCCTTCATATTCCAGAGCGTTGTTTTTTATAGCGAGTCTACAAATTTAATTATTGAAAAGATAGATGTAAAAAATAAGAAAGGGAAATCTCATTCATATATTAACCTTGAGAACATGCAGCCATCCCAAATCTCCCAACTTCATAGAGCGACCAAAGATTCTCTTGATTATTCCATTCGAGGCATTGAGGCTAAGAATGCCAGACTGAAGGACCGAGTCAAGGAATTGGAGGAATCTTTGATTCCTACGCCATTTCTTGCTAGTCCTTTAGCAATAGCCATGCCTCCCACCCCTTCAGCCAACTTAAAATGATCCTCCAACCTCCTCACATTGTGTAGAGGATATGTGGAGAATAATATCAAGAAAAGAATGGAACTGATTACTGAGGCCTAAGAAACATCACAAAGTATGTCTTCCCTTGGAATGAGGGCACATGCTTTGCTCAAACATTTTCAGGAAGATTTAAAAAATGAAGAACAATTCTATTTATACATGGTCATCCCTTTTGGCACCCATTCCAACAACATGCCATAAATGAGAAGAAGACAAGAAGATATCCCCTCCCAAAATCAGATCATTCAATTAAATGCATGTTGTAAAGAGTAAGTGAAGAAACTGCATTTCATTGTCCAATCATGTGAACAAGCCATATCAAAGAAAGAAAATTTATTCACAAAGTTGACTGAAATAGACTTAGCCGGAAGGACCAATGAGGTCCAAGACCCTGACTTAATCGTCAACTCCTTGCCCTTAACTAACCAATCCTTCAATAAAGAAGTTGATATTTTTAAGGGGTTGTCTTTAGAAAAGTTTTATAGCATCCTTGAATATGGTGAAGATGACGTGGACAACTGGCTAGTCGACTATTTGGTACAAAATGAAGAAATCAATCAAGCTCTGCATAATATTTATATTGATATAAGGGAATTAGAAAAGGAATTTTTCAACATAAAAATATGGAATGAGACCAACGTGGCCCCCTTGAGAAGCTACATTGAAGAATGGGTCCAAAGGACAATGGAGCAGGTCACCAACGAAAGGCAATAGGAACTTGTCACGATTCCAGTAGTCGTCGATGACAGCAATAAAAAGGCAACATCAAACAAATAGAAAAAGGGTTGATATGTACCATCACTATAAGTCTATACTGATCACATCCTGTTTTTTTTATCAATCCAGTTATTCCACCTTTTTAAATATAAAGGTCTAGCCAAACACTGATACCTTCCAATTTCTTCTTTTCAGGTATTTCTCTCTATCGTCGCCCACTTCTTCTTTCCACAGTCCTATTTCTTGTACATATTTCTCTTATGGCCTGCTAGAGCTCCAATCCCAATCTATATGACAAATGCATTTAAATTTCTAGGAATATGTAACAGACAATATTATTTTTTGATATATTTCAAATAAAACTATGTTTATCTCCTTTTATATTTATGTGCTCAGAAATTTTTATCTTCAACTTTGTTGAATGTCAAGAAATTGTGTTTATTTAATTTGAATGTAACTTTATATGTGTCTTTTGTGTTTTATATTTTTCTCCTACCATGCATATAACTTTATTTGTCCTGACACATATAGAGACACACAAGCCAGATGGTCTATGGAAATTGTACTTAACTCTAACCAGTTGGAAGTATACATAAATCATTATGAATGAATTTCATAAATAAATTGAAGATATAAAACATGCAAGGTAGGAACAAAAATTTTGAACATAGCAAGTCATAGTACTGGAGAGAGCGGAAATTTCGAACATAGAAAGTCACACTACTGGAAAGAACGGAAATTTCGAACATAACAAGATGGATTATATAGTTTCAAAAACTAAATGGGACTCTAGAGGCCATGTGTCATTTCCTGCATAGATACCACCTATGCTTCATGCTACTTGCCACATCTCTGCTATAGTTTCCATCTTCCTCCACTACTTTTTCCCTATCCATGTACATTTATTCCCAATTCAACCCGGCAGGGACTACGCTGCCATGCATCACTTGTTGTAACTACTCTTTTCTTTTAAAAAGAATGTGCCCTATATACATATATATGGTTTATGAATTTTGACCTAGACTATGAATACCTTTTCTAATGATGGGTCCTTATGTCTCCGAGGGAACCCATCAGTGGCAGAGGAAGCTCCCATGATCTCAGGGATGCCTTGATTTTGTTCCAAATTTTGTTTTTTAACAACAATAGAGTAGGTACAAATTTACCCTATCAATTTATTTGGACATTCCGTAATATTCCATGATAATTGTGTAATTAATCTTCTTTTTCATTTAACAGAGAAAATCATTCTAGATGTTTAATTTCCTTGAAATAAAGGTAAGTGAAAATTTGTTTGACGAATGCTAAATTCAGTTGTTTGGATTTTCTTAACTCTACCTCTATATCCTACTAACTATTTTATTTGTGTTTCATGTGGAAAATATAAGCTTCATTTCTCAAACTCTCGCGGATATCAACATGGTATTCATAATTCAACATGGCATTGTGACTCCTAAAATTCATTAAACAAAACCCTTGATTTAATTTTATAAAAATATTTACCGAGGTTCTTCCTTCACGTGGTCGTTCTCTCTCAGTTTAATGATACTGGACTATTGATTGAGGAAACTAAAAGTGATTTGTAATTCTCTATACTCAGACTATCATTCTGATGTCACATATCTCATGAAATATTTATCCTAGGGGGAATTTCCTCATAAGATTGTCTTTATGTATGTTTGGATTTATTTCTTTTGTATGTTTATTGTTTATTTCCCATGATCTGAAGCTATATATATGATGATGATGATGATGACTAACGCCCACTGAGACCTAATTGGTCTATCAGACCTTAAGATGGTGAGTGATTACTTTTTATTCTTTTGAATTTTGTTTCTATGCTCGAAAAAAATTAAGAGAAGCTTTCCAAGATCACCATACTTTTGTTGAGTTAAGTGGTTAGGAAGGTTGGTAGTGTGATCAATATTTTGAAAATGAGATCTAATATGGGTATAGGTTGGACAAT
>JZKD02S0332741.1:0-19304 GCA_000966675.3 Picea glauca
TTGAAGATATCATAGTTTCTTTGGATTCTTGGGAATATCCAATAGATTTCCTAGTTCTTCAACCAAAATCTAATCTAGGAGGCCATCCATTGATTCTTGGAAGACCTTGGTTGGCCACAGCTAATGCTTTCATTGGTTGTAGAACAGGGAATATGATTATCTCACATGGAACTGAAAGGAAACTGATCACACTTTATCCTCCTGCTCAAAAACCTTCTATAAAATATCAATTACCTTGGCTTGACGAAACAAAGCAACAAAAGGAAGAAGTAATTCAACCTATCTTAAGTATTAATCAAGACTTCGATTTTAGAGAGGAAAATAATGAAGATATGTTAGACTATATCATTTCTGAACCAGATATCTCAGAAGAATTAAGAGACACACAATACATTGCTGCAGATGAGATCTTAGGACAGACCTTTCAAGAAAATTGCACAATTCATTCTTTAGAATCAACATTTAATAACATTTTTCCAGTTATCTCCATGGCAAATACTCAAAGCAAGATAATTGAAATTAGTCCTGGGAAATATTTGAATATTGGCACAAAATTTGAACCATCTCAGGAAGAACAATTGATTGCATTATTGAAGAAATATCATAAAGCATTTGCTTGGGAATATACTGATATGCAGGGGATTCATACTGAAACATGCACTCATCATATCTACATAGATGATAACATAAGACCTCTCAGACAACCACAATGAAGAATGAATCCAATATTGAAAGAGGTAGTCAAAGAAGAATTACAAAAATTATTAAAGGTAGGATTCATATACCCTATCTCTGACAATCAATGGGTTTCTCCATTAGTTGTTGTACCTAAGAAAAATGGAAAATGGAGAATCTATGTAGACTATAGAGAGTTGAACAAAGAAACACTTAGAGATCATTTTCCATTACCATTCATAGATCAAGTCTTAGATGCACTAGATGGGAAAAGATATTTTTCCTTCCTAGATGGATTTAGTGGCTATAACCAAATCAATATAGCATTAGAGGATCAAGACAAAACTAATTTTACACGCCCTTGGGGTACATATGCTTATAAGGTATTACCTTTTGGTTTATGTAACGCTCCAACTACTTTTCAAAGAGCAGTCATGGCCATTTTTGTTGATTTAATACATGAATGTGTAGAGGTATGCATGGATGATTTCTCTGTGCATGGTAATTCTTTTGATAATTCCTTGAATAATTTGGAAAAAGTCCTAATAAGATGCATAGAAACAAATTTGTCTCTTAGCAATGAAAAATTTTTCATGATGTTAATTGAAGGAGTAGTATTGGGCCATCATATTTCATCGTCGGGAATTATAGTGGATCCTGCAAAAATATAAATCATTGTGAACCTAATAGAACCAATCAACCAAAATGATGTGAGAAGTTTCCTTGGATATGCAGGCTATTACCGAAGATTCATTGAAAATTTTAGTAAAATAGCTTTGTCATTATTCAAATTACTTGCAAAAGATGTACATTTTCTTTGGGATACTAATCATCAAACTGCCTTTCAGAATCTCAAAGACAAGCTATCAACAACACCTATCTTAAGAGGGCCTAATTGGGCTTTGCCATTTCACATCTCTATTGATGCATTAGATACTGCAATAGGGGCATCATTATGTCAAAAGGAAAATCTTATGACTTATGTTATTTACTTCATTAGCAAAAATTTAACCCCTACAGAATTGATTTACACAGTGATAGAGAAAGAAATGTTGGCANATTGGTTAGAATACATTATTTAGTATTCTATGTACAATTTTTAGATCCATTAAACAAATATTTGGTGCAGGTCATGCTCTAAATGTTCGCTCTCTAGAATAAGCCAGAATTCAATAAGGTATGCCATTTTTGCTATAACTCATTTTATGAGAGGATCCAAGTAGTGAAACCTAGACGAATTGCATAAAATACATTGAAGAACATTGTGTATTATTTTTAGATCTTCAATCATTACAGGTACATAGTTATGATTATTGCAAGTTAGGGTTGTTGACTAATCCAAAATTAGTCATGTGAGACTAAAGTAAAGTTTGATGAAAATGTTAGTCTCTTGTTGTTAAAGTTAAGGAAGGTTTCCAGGTATGTGATCATATACACCAAGTCTATTACAGAGTTACAAATCATATTTGGATGATTAAATTGATGAGGGCTTTTGGTTGAGGTACATGTTGGGTACGTGGTTGAGACAAGTAGTTGATGAGTTGGCACATACATGAGGTGTATAATTGATGATGTTGGTACATATTGATGAGTCATAGTTTATGTGTATTTGATGCATGATTGGTACATATTTTTTGCATGGTTAATTCACTCATTGATAGTATAGGTTGAGGTACAGGTTGGTGCATAGTTGATGCACTTGTTTCTGGTACAGGTTGATTACAGGTTGTTTGGACAGGTTATTGTGACAGGTTATTTGTATAGGTTTGATACATGGTTGATGCATTTATTTATGGTATAGGTTGAGTTACAGGTTGATGTATGGTACATGTTGGCACAGGTTATTGGTATAGGTTGTTACAAGTTTATTGCAGGTTGATTGGTATAGGTTTACAGCAGTATATCTCACAGTGATAGTGTGAAAGTGGTTCCATCATTATACTTCTACGTCAGGGAGGTTGGATGGGGCAAGGATAGGTGGTTGTAGCCACCTTACGGTTGTATTCAAAGAACATAGAGGTTTGTAGCCTCTCCTTCTGGTTGTAGCCAGAGAATTGGGGAGTTGGAGCTTCCTTCGGTTTGTAGCCTGAGAAACTAGGGGGTTGTATCTAGAGAATTGGGGAGTTAGAGCTTCCCTCAAGTTGTAGCCTGAGAAACTAGGGGGTTGGAGCCTCCTTCCAGTTGCAGTTGGAAAACAAAGGAAGTTGGTGCTTCCAATGAATGTAATTCTTGAATACATATAAGAAAAAGCATTATGTGGTTTTCTCCCGCTTTGGGTTTCCACGTAAAAACATTGGTGTATTGTGTATGTGTATGATTGCTCATTTGTTCATTGATTATTTACTCTGCAATTATTGTATGATAATGCTACATTGATATAAAACTTGCATTATATGGTTCAAAATGATTATATTGCTTTATTATTGATTCACCCCCCCTCTCAGTAATCCAACAATTGGTATCAGAGCAAGGTTCCTTCAAGAAACAATTTAACCACAGGAAGGAGATCATGGATTATTGTGAGAATGGAGTACCATTGTTCAATGGTAAAAATGGTTTAAAGTATGAGATGTGGAGTGGAAGGACGAAAGTGTTTTTACAGGCACAGGGGTATTATATTTGGCTATCAGTCGTTACAGGATATGATAGTTCAAAAAGGGAAAAGACTGCAGCCAAGAAAGAATTGAAGAAGAATAACAAAATAGAAATGGATTTCATCTGGGAAGGATTACCTAATTAGGTAAGAGAAAAGGTTGGTAAATATTCATCAACCAAAGAACTTTGGAATAAGTTACATGATATATATTTTTCACCCATCGCAGATTCAAAAAATTCCAAAGAAGATGTAGGTACAGTACAAGAAGAAATATGTTCACCATGTCAAACAGATTCAGAAGATGAAGAGTACATAATCACCAGAGGTATGTTGTTTTTCTTTAATTGTGAAAAACGTGGACATCTTGAAATAGAATGCCATGAAGGAAATGAGACAGAAAAACTAATTGAAAAGGAATACAACTATGAAGAAGAATTTATTAGTGCTTTAGATGAACTAAGAGAAGAAAACAAGTCACTCAAGAAAGAATTGATGAAACAAAAGGAAAGTGTTCACATTTTTTAAGAATCCCAACAGGTCATCGAGAACTTAAGAACTCAGCTAGAAGAAGCCAGAAAGATCAAAGAAAATCTTGAATATCAAAAGAAGTATTTGGAAGCCAACATAAGAGAATGGAAGTAAGAAGAAAAAATGAGAGAGAAGATATTGACAGATCATCTTAAGGAAAGAACTAACAATCTAAACCATCTTGAGGCGGAGTTTGGTCAAGAAGAGAAAGGACTTGAAGAAGAAATAATCACATTACAAATTCAGCTTGAAGAAGCGAAAAGAACAGAAGAAGTCATGAAGTCTCGGATAATGAAGAAAGAAGAAGAGGTTGAGAAGCTTGAAGAAGAAGTTTTCACATTAAGAGGTAAAATCATCAATCTCAACAAGAACGTTGAAGAGACAGAAACATCCACGTCAGTTATAGAGAATGAAGAGAAGCACTCTAGGTTGCTAGAAAAGAAGAATGAAAAAAATAGAAAGAGTTATGCAGAAGTACTCAAAGGAATGAATCATGGTCAACTAGAATCTAAGAAAACTATTGAAGATACATCTTCAAGAATACCATACATGTTCAAACCACAAAGAAGCTTCAATCATTATCATGATCAGTCAAGGCAGAAATTCAGAAGGACTACACCAAAAATAAGATCATTCACTCTCAGGTATGCAAATTTCTTTTATGGTCATTGTTTTTATTGTACTAATTTTAGACATAAGGTTGCAGATTGCAGGGATTATAAAAGAAATGTTCAAGCAAGAAATGCCTATGTGTCCCCACGTAACATTGAATGTTACAAATGTCATAACTATGGACACATANAGTTGCAGTTGGAAAACAAAGGAAGTTGGTGCTTCCAATGAATGTAATTCTTGAATACATATAAGAAAAAGCATTATGTGGTTTTCTCCCGCTTTGGGTTTCCACGTAAAAACATTGGTGTATTGTGTATGTGTATGATTGCTCATTTGTTCATTGATTATTTACTCTGCAATTATTGTATGATAATGCTACATTGATATAAAACTTGCATTATATGGTTCAAAATGATTATATTGCTTTATTATTGATTCACCCCCCCTCTCAGTAATCCAACAATTGGTATCAGAGCAAGGTTCCTTCAAGAAACAATTTAACCACAGGAAGGAGATCATGGATTATTGTGAGAATGGAGTACCATTGTTCAATGGTAAAAATGGTTTAAAGTATGAGATGTGGAGTGGAAGGACGAAAGTGTTTTTACAGGCACAGGGGTATTATATTTGGCTATCAGTCGTTACAGGATATGATAGTTCAAAAAGGGAAAAGACTGCAGCCAAGAAAGAATTGAAGAAGAATAACAAAATAGAAATGGATTTCATCTGGGAAGGATTACCTAATTAGGTAAGAGAAAAGGTTGGTAAATATTCATCAACCAAAGAACTTTGGAATAAGTTACATGATATATATTTTTCACCCATCGCAGATTCAAAAAATTCCAAAGAAGATGTAGGTACAGTACAAGAAGAAATATGTTCACCATGTCAAACAGATTCAGAAGATGAAGAGTACATAATCACCAGAGGTATGTTGTTTTTCTTTAATTGTGAAAAACATGGACATCTTGAAATAGAATGCCATGAAGGAAATGAGACAGAAAAACTAATTGAAAAGGAATACAACTATGAAGAAGAATTGATTAGTGCTTTAGATGAACTAAGAGAAGAAAACAAGTCACTCAAGAAAGAATTGATGAAACAAAAGGAAAGTGTTCACATTTTTTAAGAATCCCATCAGGTCATCGAGAACTTAAGAACTCAACTAGAAGAAGCCAGAAAGATCAAAGAAAATCTTGAATATCAAAAGAAGTATTTGGAAGCCAACATAAGAGAATGGAAGTAAGAAGCAGAAATGAGAGAGAAGATATTGACAGATCATCTTAAGGAAAGAACTAACGATCTAAACCATCTTGAGGTGGAGTTTGGTCAAGAAGAGAAAGGACTTGAAGAAGAAATAATCACATTACAAATTCAGCTTGAAGAAGCGAAAAGAACAGAAGAAGTCATGAAGTCTCAGATAATGAAGAAAGAAGAAGAGGTTGAGAAGCTTGAAGAAGAAGTTGTCACATTAAGAAGTAAAATCATCAATCTCAACAAGAACGTTGAAGAGATAGAAACATCCACGTCAGTTATAGAGAATGAAGAGAAGCACTCTAGGTTGCTAGAAAAGAAGAATGAAAAAAATAGAAAGAGTTATGCAGAAGTACTCAAAGGAATGAATCATGGTCAACTAGAATCTAAGAAAACTATTGAAGATACATCTTCAAGAATACCATACATGTTCAAACCACAAAGAAGCTTCAATCATTATCATGATCAGTCAAGGCAGAAATTCAGAAGGACTACACCAAAAATAAGATCATTCACTCTCAGGTATGCAAATTTCTTTTATGGTCATTGTTTTTATTGTACTAATTTTAGACATAAGGTTGCAGATTGCAGGGATTATAAAAGAAATGTTCAAGCAAGAAATGCCTATGTGTCCCCACGTAACATTGAATGTTACAAATGTCATAACTATGGACACATAGCTAGTGATTGTAGAAGCATGATTGATACTTCCATGAAAGAGAACATTGATATCAGATATAAGAAAGTATGGATAAGAAAACACAAAGAACGGGTGAGCAAAGACTAGGTCCCAGAGATCTCAAGATTGGCAATAAAACGAGATGAAGAAAATTCTACAGAGAAAGACGTCGGATACAAAAAGGATTGGAAAATAATTGAAAGAAAAGGACATGTAAATAAGGAACATGTTCAAGAAATTGTAGTTTCAGGAATTGTAGTGAAAGATGAATCCACAGACAGAAAGAAAGAAGTCAAAGCTCAAAGAGATGATGAATCTACCAATGAAGATGATGATGAATACACATCAGAGAAGAAATTGTTCTGAGCCATCCCGCTTAGAGACTCCCAGGTAATATGAATATTAGATAGGGGGAGTCTATGCAATAGTTGTGACAGACCAAAGAACCATCCTTCGAGCAACTTGCAAAGTTTGAGTACACATATCCAAAGCAGTCAGTTAGCAGAAGTACAGTTTGATAAATTAATCAGTTGTAGTAGTGAAGACATCATGATAGTATAGTGATAAATGGGTCAGCATTATGGACAGTTGTGCAGTAGAGTCTTGGACAGTATGGACAGAGATGGATTCATAAGAACACTTAGCTGGTTTGGACATATATATGACAGTGGACGAGAGAATCGATTCATAAAATGGTTCAGAGAGTGGTTCAAAGACAAAGGAACATTATCATAATGGATGATAATTACACATAAAATGGCTCGAACAATGCTAATGGATTCCAAATTGACAGATATGTTTTGGACACATGCATTGCATACAACAGTTCACTTTAAAAATAGAGTAATGCTCAGAAAAGGAAGTGAAGACAACAACCTCTACATCAAGGTAACTCAAGATGGTATTTTATTAATTGAAGTTTATGTTGATCATATTATTTTTGGAAGTGTTGATGACAGGTTAAGACAGAAATTTGCAAAGGATATGCAGAATGAATTTGAAATGTCATTACTCGGAGAACTATCCTTCTTTCTGGGTCTTCAGATATGTCAAAGCAACCGAGGAATTTTTATTTCTCAAACTACGTATATAAGAGAAATGCTAAAAAGGTTTGGAATGGAAGATTGCAAACCAGTTACCACTACTATGCAAACCAGTTGCAAGTTGAGAAAATATGACGATTCAAAGTCTACAGACCAGAGGCAATACAAGGTCAATGATTGGTAACTTAATATATGTGACAACATCTAGACTAGATGTAATGCAGGCAATTGGACAGGTGGTACGATTTCAAGTAGCACCAAAGGAATCGCATGTCTTAGTAGTAAAGAGGATTTTCAGATATCTCAAAGGAACAAAAGAGTTTGGATTATGGTATCAAAAAGGAAAGGATATATCACTTATTGCCTACACAGATGCATATTGGGCAGGTTGCATTGATGACCGACGAAGCACCATTGGAGAAACATTCTACTTGGGTGAGTGTTTAGTATCATGGATAAGCAAGAAACAATCATCAGTACCTTTATCTACATTCGAAGAAGAGTATATTGCAGCAGCAGGATGTTGTACACAGGTTCTATGGATGAAACAAAATATGACAGATATACAGGTTGAGTATGATGATCATATTCCAATCTATTGTGATAATACAAGCGCCATCAGTATCTCAAAGAACCTGATGATGCACTCCAAGATGAAGAACATTCCAATCAAGTATCACTTTCTACGGGAACGGGTTACAAAGAAGAACATCAGAGTTGAATATGTGGGCANAATTCAGCTTGAAGAAGCGAAAAGAACAGAAGAAGTCATGAAGTCTCAGATAATGAAGAAAGAAGAAGAGGTTGAGAAGCTTGAAGAAGAAGTTGTCACATTAAGAAGTAAAATCATCAATCTCAACAAGAACGTTGAAGAGATAGAAACATCCACGTCAGTTATAGAGAATGAAGAGAAGCACTCTAGGTTGCTAGAAAAGAAGAATGAAAAAAATAGAAAGAGTTATGCAGAAGTACTCAAAGGAATGAATCATGGTCAACTAGAATCTAAGAAAACTATTGAAGATACATCTTCAAGAATACCATACATGTTCAAACCACAAAGAAGCTTCAATCATTATCATGATCAGTCAAGGCAGAAATTCAGAAGGACTACACCAAAAATAAGATCATTCACTCTCAGGTATGCAAATTTCTTTTATGGTCATTGTTTTTATTGTACTAATTTTAGACATAAGGTTGCAGATTGCAGGGATTATAAAAGAAATGTTCAAGCAAGAAATGCCTATGTGTCCCCACGTAACATTGAATGTTACAAATGTCATAACTATGGACACATACCTAGTGATTGTAGAAGCATGATTGATACTTCCATGAAAGAGAACATTGATATCAGATATAAGAAAGTATGGATAAGAAAACACAAAGAACGGGTGAGCAAAGACTAAGTCCCAGAGATCGCAAGATTGGCAATAAAACGAGATGAAGAAAATTCTACAGAGAAAGACATCAGATACAAAAAGGATTGGAAAATAACTGAAAGAAAAGGACATGTAAATAAGGAACATGTTCAAGAAATTGTAGTTTCAGGAATTGTAGTGAAAGATGAATCCACAGACAGAAAGAAAGAAGTCAAAGCTCAGAGAGATGATGAATCTACCAATGAAGATGATGATGAATACACATCAGAGAAGAAATTGTTCTGATCCATCCCGCTTAGAGACTCCCAGGTAATATGAATATTAGATAAGGGGAGTCTATGAAATAGTTGTGATAGACCAAAGAACCATCCTTCGAGCAACTTGCAAAGTTTGAGTAGACATATCCAAAGCAGTTAGTTAGCAGAAGTACAGTTTGATAAATTAATCAGTTGTAGTAGTGAAGACATCATGATAGTATAGTGATAAATGGGTCAGCATTATGGACAGTTGTGCAGTAGAGTCTTGGATAGTATGGACAGAGATGGATTCATAAGAACACTTAGCTGTTTTGGACATATATATGACAGTGGACGAGAGAATCGATTCATATAATGGTTCAGAGAGTGGTTCAAAGACAAAGGAACATTATCATAATGAATGATAATTACACATAAAATGGCTCGAACAATGCTAATGGATTCCAAATTGACAGATATGTTTTGGACACATGCAGTGCATACAACAGTTCACTTTAAAAACAGAGTAATTCTCAGAAAAGGAAGTGCAGACAACAACCTCTACATCAAGGTAACTCAAGATGGTATTTTATTAATTGAAGTTTATGTTGATCATATTATTTTTGGAAGTGTTGATGACAGGTTAAGCCAGAAATTTGCAAAGGATATGCAAAATGAATTTGAAATGTCATTAGTCGGAGAACTATCCTTCTTTATGGGTCTTCAGATATGTCAAAGCAACCGAGGAATTTTTATTTCTCAAACTACGTATATAAGAGAAATGCTAAAGAGGTTTGGAATGGAAGATTGCAAACCATTTACCACTACTATGCAAACCAGTTGCAAGTTGAGAAAATATGACGATTGAAAGTCTACATACCAGAGGCAATACAGGGTCAATGATTGGTAACTTAATATATGTGACAACATCTAGACCAGATGTAATGCAAGCAATTGGACAGGTGGTACGATTTCAAGTAGCACCAAAGGAATCGCATGTCTTAGTAGTAAAGAGGATTTTCAGATATCTCAAAGGAACAAAAGAGTTTGGATTATGGTATCAAAAAGGAAAGGATATATCACTTATTGCCTACACAGATGCATATTGGGCAGGTTGCATTGATGACCGACGAAGCACCATTGGAGAAACATTCTACTTGGGTGAGTGTTTAGTATCATGGATAAGCAAGAAACAATCATCAGTACCTTTATCTACATTCGAAGAAGAGTATATTGCAGCAGCAGGATGTTGTACACAGGTTCTATGGATGAAACAAAATATGACAGATATACAGGTTGAGTATGATGATCATATTCCAATCTATTGTGATAATACAAGCGCCATCAGTATCTCAAAGAACCTGATGATGCACTCCAAGATGAAGAACATTCCAATCAAGTATCACTTTCTACGGGAACGGGTTACAAAGAAGAACATCAGAGTTGAATATGTGGGCAAAAAAGAACAATTGGTAGACATCTTTACAAAACCACTTCCACGGGAAGCCTCTGAGTATCTTTACCAAAGACTCAAAGTAATTTCTACTCCAAAATGAATTATTTTGAATGCTTATCTTATATGTCTTAGATTTACACGAGGAAGCACCATAAAGAGGACAGTTCAGGTTGGGAGATCAGTTTTAAGAAGAGTTCAGTCAGGGGGAGAATCCCTAGATGGAAAGATACCTTTGTCATTGATGGAAAAGGGGGAGAGTTTTATCATATGCAAAGGTAAATGCTTGGAGAAAGAGCACATAGGCAAGGTTCCAAGGTGAGTGATGGTCACAGGGGGAGCATGAGTGATATGACTTCAGTATTGCATCAGAGTGTTGACATCAATGCCAAAGGGGGAGATTTTTTATTAATTGGGTTGGTTGTCATTAATGTCAACCCTTGAAGAAAGTTCGGTAGAAAATTCCAGTAGCACAAAGGTTTGGGTAATGGAACCAAGTTTTTTTTATGGACAATGGTATGAGTTTTGATATATTTGAAAAAAATACTATTCTAGATGGATAGTACANAAATTATTTAAATAATAAAGTTAATGGAGAAATTACTAAGTGGACAAGTGGTTAGAAGTGGGTTAGCCCTAAAATAAAGAAAGTGGGTTAAGATGGTTAGAAGGTAACCCCTTAAGGAAGCTACATGAAAGTATAAATAAGAGGCAAGGGTCTCTCATTTTTAATAACACTTGAGCATATTGAATATCTACAAGTGACTGAAGTAACCAAAGGATATATAATCCAAATTTTAGAGGGAATTTGAAGTAAAGAAGGTTGAAATTCAAGGGAGGATAAATTATTTTGATGATGCTTTCTAAGGTATGTTATTTACAGATCATCTCACCATTTTCGCAATAAGATTTTTTCTAGAATGATTCAAACTGTGAAATTGGGAGGTCGTTGAGGAAACATATCCAAGTAGTTGTGATAAACATTTCAGCTTGTGGGTCATTGTATTTTTGGAGTTACACTCTGTGGAAAATAGGGTTTGTGGCTAGTCCTGAAACTAGTCTGAAAAAGTGTTTTGGGTAAAAACGTCATAACTTCTTCATAATATATCCAAATTCAGTAAGACAAAATGTATTGGTTAGCATACAATATTTAGTATTATATGTACAATTTTCATATCCATACAACAAATATTATGTGTGGGGCACGCTCTACAAGTTCGCTCTCTAGAATAATCCAGAATTCAATAAGGTATGCCTTTTTTAATATAACTCATTTTCTGAGAGGATCCAAGTAGTGAAACCTGGAGGAATTGCATAAAAGACACTGAAGAACATTGTGTATTATTTTCAAATCTTTATTCATTACAGGTACATAGTTATGATTATTGCAAGTTAGGGTTGTTGACTAATCCAAAATTAGTCATGTGAGACTAAAGTAAAGTTTGATGAAAANAAATTATTTAAATAATAAAGTTAATGGAGAAATTACTAAGTGGACAAGTGGTTAGAAGTGGGTTAGCCCTAAAATAAAGAAAGTGGGTTAAGATGGTTAGAAGGTAACCCCTTAAGGAAGCTACATGAAAGTATAAATAAGAGGCAAGGGTCTCTCATTTTTAATAACACTTGAGCATATTGAATATCTACAAGTGACTGAAGTAACCAAAGGATATATAATCCAAATTTTAGAGGGAATTTGAAGTAAAGAAGGTTGAAATTCAAGGGAGGATAAATTATTTTGATGATGCTTTCTAAGGTATGTTATTTACAGATCATCTCACCATTTTCGCAATAAATTGTTTTCTAGAATGATTCAAACTGTGAAATTGGGAGGTCGTTGAGGAAACATATCCAAGTAGTTGTGATAAACATTTCAGCGTGTGGGTCGTTGTATTTTTGGAGTTACACTCTGTGGAAAATAGGGTTTGTGGCTAGTCCTGAAACTAGTCTAAAAAAGTGTTTTGGGTAAAAACATCATAACTTCTTCATAATATATCCAAATTCAGTAAGACAAAATGTATTGGTTAGCGTACAATATTTAGTATTATATGTACAATTTTCATATCCATACAACAAATATTATGTGTGGGGCACGCTCTACAAGTTCGCTCTCTAGAATAAGCCAGAATTCAATAAGGTATGCCTTTTTTGATATAACTCATTTTATGAGAGGATCCAAGTAGTGAAACCTGGAGGAATTGCATAAAAGACACTGAAGAACATTTTGTATTATTTTCAAATCTTTATTCATTACAGGTACATAGTTATGATTATTGCAAGTTAGGGTTGTTGACTAATCCAAAATTAGTCATGTGAGACTAAAGCAAAGTTTGATGAAAATGCTAGTCTCTTGTTGTTAAAGTTAAAGAAGGTTTGCAGGTATGTGATCATATACACCAGGTCTATTACAGAGTTACAAATCACATTTGGATGATGAAATTGATGAAGGATTTTCGTTGAGGTACATGTTGGGTACATGGTTGAGACAAGTAATTGATGAGTTGGCACATACATGAGGTGTATAGTTGATGATGTTGGTACAGATTGATGAGTCATAGTTTATGCGTATTTGATGCTTGATTGGTACATATTTGGTGCATGGTTGATGCACTCATTGATGGTACAGGTTGAGGTACAGGTTGGTGCATGGTTAATGCACTTGTTTATGGTACAGGTTGATTACAGGTTCTTTGGATGGGTTATTGTGATAAGTTATTTGTACAGGTTTGATGCATGGTTGATGCATTTGTTTATGGTACAGGTCGATGTATGGTACATGTTGGCACGGGTTATTGGTAAAGGTTGAGGTACAGGTTGATGCATGGTACATGTTGGCACTAGTTATTGGTACAGGTTGTTACAGGTTGATTAGTACAGGTTTACAGCAGTATATCTCACAATGATAGTGTGACAATGGTTCCATCATTCTACTTCTACATCATGGAGGTTGGACGGGGGAAGGACAAGTGGTTTTATCCACCTTATGGTTGTAGTCGGAGAACATAGGGGGTTGTATCCTCCTTCTGGATGTAGCCAGATAATTGGGGAGTTGGAGCTTCCCTCAAGTTGTAGCCTGATAAACTAGGGGGTTGTAGACTCCTTCTAGTTGTAGCCAGAGAATTGGGGAGTTGGAGCTTCCCTCAAGTTGTAGCCTGAGAAACTAGGGGATTGGAGCCTCCTTCTAGTTGCAACTGGAAAACAAAGGAAGGTGGTGCTTCCAATGAATGTAATTCTTAAAGACATATAATAAAAATCATTATGTGTTTTTTTCCCGCTTTGGGTTTCCACGTAAAAACACTGGTGTATTGTCTATGTGTATGATAGCTCATTTGTTCATTGTTTATTTACTCTGTAATTATTGGATGATAATGCTACATTGATATAACACTTGCATTAGATGGTTAAAAAGGATTATATGGTTTAGTATACCATGAACCAACAACAATCAAGTTATTAGGGGTATACTAAGTAGTTGCCTTATCATGCCTTTCATCCCTTACATCATCATTTGACTTAGGTACATACAAAAACGTGTCCTCATGCATGTTCATATCATGCTAATTTATCCATTTTAAACATAGGACCATGACCATTTTCTTTTCCACCATTAATAAAACATATCNAGGGTTGTTGACTAATCCAAAATTAGTCATGTGAGACTAAAGCAAAGTTTGATGAAAATGCTAGTCTCTTGTTGTTAAAGTTAAAGAAGGTTTGCAGGTATGTGATCATATACACCAGGTCTATTACAGAGTTACAAATCACATTTGGATGATGAAATTGATGAAGGATTTTCGTTGAGGTACATGTTGGGTACATGGTTGAGACAAGTAATTGATGAGTTGGCACATACATGAGGTGTATAGTTGATGATGTTGGTACAGATTGATGAGTCATAGTTTATGCGTATTTGATGCTTGATTGGTACATATTTGGTGCATGGTTGATGCACTCATTGATGGTACAGGTTGAGGTACAGGTTGGTGCATGGTTAATGCACTTGTTTATGGTACAGGTTGATTACAGGTTGTTTGGATGGGTTATTGTGACAAGTTATTTGTACAGGTTTGATGCATGGTTGATGCATTTGTTTATGGTACAGGTTGATGTATGGTACATGTTGGCACGGGTTATTGGTAAAGGTTGAGGTGCAGGTTGATGTATGGTACATGTTGGAACTAGTTATTGGTACAGGTTGTTACAGGTTGATTAGTACAGGTTTACAGCAGTATATCTCACAGTGATAGTGTGACAATGGTTCCATCATTCTACTTCTACATCATGGAGGTTGGACGGGGGAAGGACAGGTGGTTTTATCCACCTTATGGTTGTAGTCGGAGAACATAGGGGGTTGTATCCTCCTTCTGGATGTAGCCAGAGAATTGGGGAGTTGGAGCTTCCCTCAAGTTGTATCCTAATAAACTAGGGGGTTGTAGACTCCTTCTAGTTGTAGCCAGAGAATTGGGGAGTTGGAGCTTCCCTCAAGTTGTAGCCTGAGAAACTAGGGGATTGGAGCCTCCTTCTAGTTGCAGCTAGAAAACAAAGGAAGGTGGTGCTTCCAATGAATGTAATTCTTAAAGACATATAAGAAAAATCATTATGTGTTTTTTTCCCGCTTTGGGTTTCCATGTAAAAACACTGGTGTATTGTCTATGTGTATGATAGCTTATTTGTTCATTGTTTATTTACTCTGTAATTATTGGATGATAATGCTACATTGATATAACACTTGTAGTAGATGGTTAAAAAGGATTATATGGTTTAGTATACCATGAACCAACAACAATCAAGTTATTAGGGGTATACTAAGTAGTTGCCTTATCATGGCTTTCATCCCTTACATCATCCTTTGACTTAGGTACATACAAAAACGTGTCCTCATGCATGTTCATATCATGCTAATTTATCCATTTTAAACATAGGACCATGACCATTTTCTTTTCCACCATTAATAAAACATATCAATGAGGATTATCAAACTTCTTAGGGATTTCTTTTTTTATGGACTCACTTCATTTACTTTTGCATCACGGTTTTTTAAAACATGGTATTATTTTCACTACTTATTTTCCTTGCTTCAACTACTTCATTCTTATTTTTCTTCTTTAGCTACTTCATGTTTCTTGGATTACCACTTGCCACTGCATCTTTTGTTTATGCCCGGGTTTTTTTGTCCATTTTTTTATATTATTTCACTTTCTTTCTTTTATCTTCTCTCATCTTATTTCACTTCTTATCTCATATTTTTCTTCGTTCATCTTCTCATATTCCACCTCTCTCTTCTTTTGTTCATTCCCATGAGTCCATATTCTTAATAACCTAAAATTACCCGCATAAAAGTATGTTTCTTTCTTGGGTCGTGAAATGCCCAATAAGGAAATCTATGACAATAAATTGGCAAACTTAAGTGATGCATCATTGTCATGATTTTACATCACTTAAACTTGACCTGAAATTTCTTTGATTCATTCAACTTAGCTTTGAATGGACTTGATATTTACTTGCCTTTGACTTTGAGAATTTAAATAACTTTCAATGACTTAAACATTGTCTTTAGACTCTCAACTTCAACTTCAACTTTGACTTTGACTCGATATTTTACTCAACTTGACTTTACTTTAGCTCCATTGTAAAAGAAATTTATTACATGAGCTTAGCATAACTTAACTCATGTACTTGGATATTTGGATTCATCTGACACTTTTGCAATTTTAACCTGAGGACTTTCCACTCATTTTGCATTTAGAATCTTTGGGAATCTTTAATTAAAAAATGGACCCTCTTTAAAATAGTTTGCAAAGAATTTTTCCTTTTGATATTCTATTTTTGTTAATGAATATGATGCTTATCTTGAACAACCTTATGATTATGAAGATGGAATGTGGCATATGAATTTTGATGGTGCATGTTAAAGTGAAGGTGCATTGTACTACAATCTCATGTTGGTAATATTTATGACTTGTCCTACAGGTTAGAATTTGCATGTACTAATAATGTTACTGAATTTGAAGCCTTGTTGTTAGGAATTGAAAATGCATGCAACCTAGGTTGGTATCATCTCGGTGTCTTTGGGGATTCAAAACTACTTGTCAATTTGGTAAGAAAAATATGTCATCCTACTAACAAGTTGTTGAAAAGATACACCCAAGTTGTTTGGGCATTAATTCAAAACAGGTTATCTTTTAACATCACTCACATCAAAAGGGAATTAAATTCAATAGTTGATAAGTTGGTTATTTTTCCAGCCTCTCCTACAAAGCAATTATTTCCTCGAAGACATGATTGCACATTTGTATCCTTATATCGACCTAATCTTCCTAATAATGTGGAATCATGGTAGGTCTTCCCTGATGATGAAATAATTTGTGTTTTTTTACAGAATGAGCTTTATAGCCTAAGGAAATCATTTTGCTTGAAGATAATAAAATTTCAAAAGAGTTGACTATTCTTGGAAACTCATTCTCAACCAGTGATGTTAACAACAAAAAGGATTAAAAAATAAAAGGACTCCAAGCATAAAATAGGAGATATCATTCCAGTGAACATTGGAACTCGGGAAAATACCAAGGTTTTAAAAATAGGAACCCAATGTTATGAAGATGAAAAGAAAAAATTCATGGATTTATTCTGTGATTTTAGAGATGTTTTTTCCTGGTCTTATGAAGATCCTCTTGGTTTTGATTCTAGTGTAATCCATCATGCTCTTCCAATTAAGGAAGAAGCAAAACCTATTAAGAAAAAAAAATCATATAAACCCTTCTCTTGAAGCTACAATAAGAAAAGAAGTGGAAAATTTTATAAATGCTCATACAATATTTCCGGTTAAATACTCTGAGTGGGTGTCTAATCTGGTTCCTTTGTGGAAAAAGAATGGTGACATTCATTTATGTTTTGATTTCCATGCACTTAATAGAGAAAGTGTTAAAGATAGTTTTCCCCTGCTAATATGGAAATGATTTTGCAGCAAGTGGCAGGATCTCAAATGTTATCCCTTCTTGATGTATTTTCATGTTATAATCAAATTAGAGTCAAAAAGACGGACAAATATAAAACCATTTTTACAACTCGATGGGGCACATTTGAGTATGAACAAATACATTTTGGTTTAACTAATGTGGGTGCCACTTTTCAGAGCATTGTGTAGATAGATTTAAATGATAATATTGGTAAGATAATTCATATGTATCTTGATTACTTAACAGTTTATTCTAAAAATCGATCAGACCATTTTGATCATCTTAAAGAAGTCCTTTTGTGTTGCTAAAAAATCGACATGTCTTCAAAGCCTTAAAAATCTATTTTCGGTGTCACTCAATGTAAGATTCTTGGTCACATTGTTTCTTATTCTATAATCAATCTTGATTCTTAGAGGGTTACTGCTATTCTAAATATTCAAGTTCCTACATCTGAAAAGGAAATTCAATATTTTATGGGTAGAATTAACTTTGTTAGAATATTTGTTCTTAATTTCGTCGTAATGGTTAAGACTATTCATAATATGTTTAACATGATCAATCTTTCTCGTGGAATGAGGATGTCGAAAAAAAAATTGTAGAAATCAAGAAAGCAATAAGTTCTGCACCAGTTCTGGCAAAACCATATTTTGATAAAGAATTCATTATCTATACAAATTCAATGGAAGAAGCAATCTCAGCTATTCTTCTGCAAAAATATGATCAAAACAATGAACAACATATAGCTTACATGAGCTAGAGCCTATCTAACGATGAAATCAATTATTCTCTTATTGAAAAACATACTTTTTCTCTTGTTAAGGCTATAGATAAATTTCGCCACTTTATTCTTGGCAAGCTCATGCAGGTAAAAGTCCCTTTACCTGCTGTCAATTTTTTACTTTCACAAACTCACCTTTTCGGACAACTTGCACATTGGCTTGCAAAAATTCAAGAACATTATTTAATGATCACAACTTCAAAAACAATCAAGGGATGGGATTTAGCACTTCAGTTGGCTCAACAACCTGAACCAAGTGATTGTTTTGGAAATGATGAAAATTATTTACCAGCATTATTTTTTATTGAAAATCAGAATCTTGAACTATCTGAACATCCTTGGTATAAGAACCTTATTTATTATTTACAATTTTAAAAGTGTCTTGATTACCTTGAATTTCATCAACGCAGAAGGCTCCACCTTGAAGCCTCTAAATACTTGATCTTAGGAAAAAAATCATTTCACATATATGTTGATGGAATGTTGTTATGTTGTATTGATGATACAGCAACCCAGAAAATTTTAAAATAAATTCACAAATTGGCATATTCGAACATCCATATTGGTGGTCACTTTGTAGCAAAATCCACTGCATTCAAAATTTTGGGAACATGATATTACTGGCCTTTCATTTTCAAGGATTCTTTTAAATTTACAAGCACTTGTGATAAATGCCAAAAGTTCGTTGGCAAGGAGCAATTCTCTGCCATGCCCTTACAACATGTTCTTCTTGATTTTCCATTTTCAAAATGGGGGTTAGATTTCATTCGCCCTATCAATCCTTTTTGGGCATGTTTTCATACTTACAACAACAAATTACTTTGCTAAGTGGGTAGAAGTTGTACCACTCAAGAGTGGATAACACTAGTATAAAATTAGAGATAAATGACCAAAAAAATTACCAAAATCTGCATGTAAATGACCACTTTTGATTTGGTGATCGCTAGTGGCTAATTTTTAGTTTCTTATTACACAACCAAAATTGGTCATGTTTAGTTTGGTCATTTATAGCTTGTTTTGTAGTCATATATTTGGTCATTAATTTGGTCATATATTTGGAATTAATGACCACATGACAAGCTATAAATGACCAAACTAAACATGACCAATTTTGGTCG
>JZKD02S0332763.1:0-19303 GCA_000966675.3 Picea glauca
GAAAAGGAAAGGAAAGTTAAGGTAAGACATGGAAAGGTAAGGCGAGGCAAGGTAATGTTATACATGGAAAGGAAAGGAAAGGTAGGGAAAGGTAAGGCAAGGCAAGGTAAGGAAATACAACCCAAGAAAAGGTAGGAAAATGCAAGGCAAGGCTAGGAAAGAAAGGAAAGGTAAGGCAAGACTAGTCAATACAAGACAAGGTAGGGAAAATAAAGGAAAGGCTAGGTAAGAGAGGAAAGAAAAGGAAAGGCTAGGTAAGCGAGGAAAGAAAAGGAAAGGCAAGGGAAGGCTAGACATAGTTCCCTAACAAAAAATATAACCACAAAATACAAGAATACTATAACAACCATGGAATGAAGCCAAAATTTCAATCATTCATAAATCTGAAATATTTGTTCAATTATTTATTTTACATACCTATGATCATTCAAGTAGACCATTGATATCACTTATAATATTGATGGTCTCCATTAGCTTCTCGTGCTCAAAGTAAGGAAATAAGTATCGTACCTTTGATGGTTTCTTACTTGGAATTGTTTAGAGTTGGAGATTTGTACCAACAACAAAGTTTGTAAAGTGGTATATAACTTCACTTGGTCTATAATATTAAAATAAATAACCACCTTTCTTTTGTGTTCTTTCATCCTGTGTCAAATATTCTCATTTAATAATCATCAACCCAGTAGGAAATTCAATTCCTTCGGAGTTCATTACTGATCGCATGAGGGTCTACTTTCCCTCTAAGAAACATGCCAACCAATAGCCAGTGCCCCATTCATTGCCTCTTGGGGAAACCACTTTGTATATGTACCCAACAAAAAATGGAGTGCCAACACGTGAGTCCAATAAATGACCAAAGCATAAAACATTGATTCTAGTTATTCAAAATTTAATAAAAGGTTTCATCGAACCTAGTAGTATGACATCTAAGACGTGATCATAGTCTACTGAAATATTCGATTGGTCCTCCTCCAACTGTGATAATTCCATATTTATACGTTGACCAATGGGGAGTGATACACGAACCCATCTATCAACCCAGTCTTTGGATTCACAATCATCCCATTCATTACTACTACATGGACCATAGAAGCAAGAGATTTTTCTTGTCCATATTTCAATTATTTCATTGTTTTTTGTTCAAAATAAATGGAATCCATGAGTTCCCTATATAGTTTTTCACTCATACCACTATGATCGATCTACATCGACCATCTCCCAAAAATATAAATGTACATTTACTTTCCTAGCTGATTGGTCTTCACGAGTTCTTGTTCCCTCTCCCATTATTTAAGACCACCATTCAATAATGGATTTTGCATCTCGAATGAGGGAAGTAGTTGTGAAATCCATTTCTTTCCTATTTAACACTCTTTTGATGCACGCGATTGCTCCATCATGCTCCCCTTTCTTGTTCCCAGACTCGAAATAGTTCCAAATATGTGGTACCTTGAGATTTTTGTGCAACATACACAACCATTGAAATACATGAGCATTTTTTAACTGACCTGCACAACCATCTGACCAAATACAATGTTGATCCATTTGTATGTTCTTCTCCTTAAGGTGATTGTAAAACAACTGAAAGAAATGGTGTACATAGGCTAAGTTATGGCACTGATTGCCACTTATGTAGAAGTGATGCTACTTCAATATAACTATGTTTTCTTTGTTACTATCCAACCCATGTATGCATGTGATATGGACCATAATGATAACTTGATATGAGTGACAATATTGTCTTTGAATCTCATTTTGTAGTTGAAGGTTTCAATTCTCAGCAAAATAAACCACTGATAAGATAGTGCCAATGGGAAATGTATCTTTACATATTCTAAAATGATCATCCTGCCATCAAACCACATGGACATGTTGAACGTATTATCATGTCTTTTCGATGAATTCCTTGATGAAGTCACATACTCGTACCTCGAAATTCACCAATTGTATATTTTTTCTTTCCTACCCTCCGTCAATATCATATGAAACATATTTAAAGCTTTGAAATGCAACCTTCGTCCTCCCTAATTCATACTCATCGCTTACATGGATGCACTTGCTTAGTAATGTCATTCCATCGCACCTAGGACATGTCCCATCTAAGCAATATTTTTGATCAAATGTACAACCCTCTGACCTTGTACACAAGATGTTGTGAATAAAGTCTCTAAATGACGACAGCGACAATATAACTGAGCATTCTTTCACAAGGGTGTTATGCAATACACGAAATGTGTGTGTGTTTCATAATAATAACCATACATAATTTGATATCTACAACAACATGTGTTATGAATTGTGTTTATTCGAACATACCAAGGCTTGAATTTATGGAAATATATTTCACTCAAGTTAAGTGCACTATGTATTGTCATGAATCTCTCATATAATTCTCAATTTTAGTACATTTTTGGTTGGAAGAAGGCCTAGTGTTCTCATGCCAAAAAGCATGTACTAGTCCCTTAACTGCTCCAATCAACTTCATGTCAGAACGAGGTAGTCTACCAATGAAGGCCCACAAATCTGTTAGGTCACACATATTGAGTATATCTCATCTATTTGAATACTTTATAAGGGTGTTTATATTGCATTGCATGAGATGAGAGGTTTGTTGGACCAAGTGATGTTTTCTTGTGATCTTGCTAACAATTGATTGTGACAAGACATGTCAGGCCGCATTACGGTCTATAGAATGAGATTTCTTACCAATTTTTTGAAATGAACCCAGAAGGTTTATAAAAATATGATGACTTGTTTCTAAACTTTTGACTGTTTTAATACCTAAAATTATCCTAACAACAGTCAAACTTATAAATTTTAACAAAGACAAAAATATTTGACATTTAGCAACATCACATTTTGGTTCAAAATGTTCTTTAATAATTTTATAAGAATTATAATGAATGGTATGGTTAGGTAGCATACGTTCAAGTAATTCTATACCACTTTCATCCACATGAATGCATTTAGGATTTCTTCACCACACACTGCTCAATCTAGGTAGGGATGATGAACTTGTATTCTAGCACTCTTGACCTCCCTGTTGTGGAGTTAACAACATTGTAGTTATTTCCCATTTAATCAATGGAAGATCCATTGTGGGAGGAGAGTGAGCATTCCCATGACTAGTTTTTGGAATGTTTAATTGTCCAACAAAAGGCTACAACATGGGAACTTCTTCACCAAAATGATATGCACTAACTTCCTTTCTAATTTCATCCATTGTATAATCAACTCCAAGAAAATCCTCCATCATCTCGTAATCCAAAACAACTTGTATTGATGAGATATTTATTGGAGGTACAATATAAGTATGAACTGGATTGGTCTCCACCTATACATAATATACATAAAATCTTAGAAGAATTGAGTGATAAACTACAAGTGGTCAACAATGTTATAAAATTCCTTAACTATAAGACTTGGAATTAGTTAAAGGCTTTGGGTGTCAATTATTGTACTTATTTAATTATGGATGTTAGAAAGGTATTAACACAGAAGAATTTGGTTCAACAAGCTCAAAATAAATGTAGTTCAATTCAAAGAAGTGTTGAAACCTTCATGAAAATATACAAGGAATTAGTTTAAATGGGACTACCATCGTGTTGGGATAAAAATGGAAATTATATTCAGCAAGAAGCATATAAAGATATTCTAATAAAAGAAAGGGATAATGTAACTAAATTTAAACATATGTATGGAGTTTTGAAAGGTCAAACTATTGTCTACAAGTTAATAGATGATTTTCATTTATTATGGAAAATCAAAACTTTATTTCTTAATATTCCATCATATGATAGATATAAGAAGCTCGATATATCTTATAGAAAAATGGTTAGTTACAACTATCCTACAGTTACTTAGAGGAATATAGCTCAATATTCCAAGATGGATTGAATAGCACCAACGGTCAGACAATCAAGACATAGTAGTGCAAGGTGAAAATAAGAATGTAAATATGGAAACAATTATGATCACGACTCATAAAGTTTTTAGGACTATAGGAACCAAAAATTATTTTTGGAAATTCATGCCTTAAGAATTACATGAACAACTAATACAATTATCAAAAGAGATGGAACAAAAGAAAAAAGGAGTTTGAGAATAAAGGATCAAAAAAATTTGGAGAGTGTCACTGTCCCTCAAATAAATATCAAGGCCAAAGATTCTTAGGATCTGTAAAGAACAAGGATGAATTTTATTTATCAGTATTTGAGATTCATTTTTTAAATGTGTCATTTTTTTAACTCTTTATGTTGTTGTGTCTTCTTATGTATCCACATAATATTTTTCAATCTATGTATCTAATATTTGAGCTACAATTTCCTTCTTGGCTTCATGGTTCATCAGTCTATTGATGTATAGAGAATTTACAAAACAAAGCAAGTTTAAATCTTGAAGAAAAAATTCCCAGAACTAGCCAAGCTCATACCTTTTTAGGAAATTGTGCCAAATGTAATATGTTCTATACTTTGTTCTATACATGTGTGTACTATGTTTTATAATGTGTTTTATACTATGTTCTATACATGCCTAAACTTTGTTCTATAATGGAAATGCAAACAATGACTTGGTTTTAAAAACAAATATTTAGTTGTTGCTTATTTCATCATCTCTTGTCCTTATTGGCTTCATGGTTCATCATTCTAATGGAATACAGAAAATTTACAAAATAAAGCAAGTTTAAATCCTAAATAAAGAATGCCTAGAACTAGCCAAGGCCATACCTTGTTAGCCTATATACCATCCATCATCATTACACCATTTTGAGCTTACCCTTCTCAACCTAATTCATTATTAAACAATATTAATGAGCATTTGGTGAAAGTACTATGTTTCTTTTATTTACATACAGTTGATAGTTGTTACATATTACGATGTTTATGGAATAAAGAATAACATTTTTTTTATTTGATGAAAATATGGTTTAGATGAGATTTTTCAGTAGAGGTATGTCATTAAAAAATTTATGCACATATGAATGGTGTTCATAGGAAGATGAATGAAAATCAGTGTTGTCCATTGTATAAGATGAACGTTGACACCATAACTTCAACCAACCTCTATTTAATGACACTTATTTTTTTATCTTTAACATTCATTTTAATATCTCATGCTTCTCATATTAAAATGTAACATTTTAATTTGTCATGCTTCTTATATTGTGGTAGGGTGATTGTGGGAAGGCACTCGCCTCAAAGCAGGTAAACGACTAACAATATCCATATCCATTTAAATTGAATTTTATTGTTTTTTTAATAATTGAATTAACTTTTTCTTTTGTTGATATATGTATTTGTCCACACCTGATGTTGAGAATGTCGGCGATGATGATGAATTGTTTGAATCCATGGAACTGATGGAGATAATTAAAAAGGATCTGAGAAAGTAAAACAAGGAACTTATTGCATTGGCTAGGTGTGAATCAATGGAGGAGAACAAATAAATATACAAAGTTTTGATGGAATATATACAACGATATGTGATAAGAACCATCTTTTAAAAAGGTTATTTATCACATATATTCATTTATGAATTTTGTTTTACTACTTTTATATTATTTGAATAAAAAATGTTTTCTTTATATAGGATTTTTTTAGAGTTGCTTATCAGCCTACTCTTGAGGTTGGTGTTGGTAGTATCGATGCTCCAATGCCACAATGTCCTACCATGAGCTACATACCCACGGGGATATTTGGCTCTTTGATTGTGGTTGATAGCCATGTGACTCAAATGATTACACCTTCTAGATACCATGGCATGCCCTCTTAGTGCACGCCAGACCAAGCACATGATGGTGGAGATAAGATAATTGGTAATTCTACAAATTGCTTTCCTAAATCATCATGTGTTACCAACAAGGCAACAATTCATGATACCTTTTTGGTGGACGAGTACATTTTTATGATCAAGATACCAAAAATCCTAGGTATTTATGAATCTCCTAAGTAGTTCCTATTATCTAATTGAAACATACATCTCTCCAATTATTTTAAATTAATGATCACATTATTTTGTATGAAACAACATTTTTTAACCATGTGAATGATAAGGCCTTAGATATTTTTGGGCCCACCATACGCACATGGTGGAAAGATCAAAATAATAGTTTGAAAAAGGTTCTTATTAACCATGTGGTCGGCCTGTTTGGTGAATCCTTCAACAAAAGTAGAGTCACCTCATTGGAAAATAAATATTTGAAATATGTGAGGGATCAATATAGGGTTCATTTTCAAACAAACCCTAGGTATGAGCATCTTCTGATAATTCTTGAGAGTGAGTGAAAGAATCTAATGGAGGATGCAAAGGAGAAGACAATGACAAAAGAAGGAAAGACACCACCTGGTCCAAGAAGGTATATGATATTTTGAAATTAATATGTTGAATTTTCTTTAGTTCTATATAAAAAAATTCCATATACAACCTATTGGAAACTTTGTGTAGGCTCCCAGACATGTCAAAAGAAACTAAGCAAAGACTAGAAAAGCACGGGTAGCACAAAATTGGCTAGGGTGGTTATGTGAAACTAAAATCATGAATTGTAAGTACCAAATAATTAAATTATATCATTCCTATCATCACCGAACTTTTAATTAATTACATCCAATAAGCCAAATTTGATATCTTATGCAATGTAGGGGCTTGATTCAAAACTGTGACCACTTAAGAAGACCTTTGGCTTAGTGTCAAGTTCAACTTTCAAGTCATGGTTGAACATCAAAAAAGCATAGGGAAAACACAATATGCCCCTTTGAACGACATCGTAATTAAAATCAATGGAATTTAATCATTGGTTACTTGTAAAATATACTCACAGTTGATTTTGAACATAAATGAATGTGTCTTTCGTTTTTAAGAAATATGGAAGCAATAATAATGAGGCCATCAGTGGAAAACAACCCCATGATGGTCGAGTGCATCCCGATGATGGTGGTGTGCAGCTTGACCAGGATGGTATTATGGCCATAAAATAATAAGTATGCATTAAAATTATTAATATATACTTGCAGATGGTGTACTTATGAGTTTTTTTTTTTAATTGGAAGAGCGTGTATATGGGGATGCTTGGTGAGAGAAGGAACCATATGGTATCCGAACCAGTGGTCTCGACTATTGAACCTGGTAAATAGAATTGTAATGATATTTATATTGATGAACTACTTCTATGAATAATAACTAACCATATCAATTTAACATTTTTTGTTATTGTAGTTGATGCCCCTCAGTAGCAACATGCATGCCGTGGAGAGTACACAACTAGATGTACAATGTGTCAAAATATGCATATTCAATCAACACCAAGAGAGGGCCCAACAATTGAAGTGTATCAAGAAATGGATGATCCAATCGGAAAATATATGAAAACTAAGAAACATAAAAAGAAGCAATTGTATATATTATGAGAAACATGTATAATGTAAACATATTTTGATGATAAAATTTATTAATATAAACTATTTGTTGCTACAATTTTTGTTTTTCTACCTTCTTGTGGATGAATCTTGTATGTACAAAACCACATATCTACACACACATTCTTTCTTTCATTTACCTTTAATATTTGTTTTGCTACTTTCTATGCATGAATTGTACTATGTCAGTTTCAATTATTTTCCAGTAGATAGATTGGGTATGGGGAATTGAGATTGATGTGAGAGGGGGTGGGAAGGGCCAAATGAGCTTCTACCTTCACATGGTTGGACGTATTCATTAAAGAATAAATTATTCTCAAAACTAGGAGAAGTTCATTTAGGTATTGCACTTTTGTCTTTCTAAAGTCTCATACATGTTGATATGTCTGTTTATTTATTTAATTATTATTTAGTCATATAACCTTTCATTCTTTGATGATTTCTATAGGTATTCACAATGTAAATGAAATTAACAACTATCCTATGTGTGATGTGGTTGTATAAGATCTTGTCCCAACGATCTCATGGATGCAGGTAGTTAGTTCTCATTTTTTCCATTTTAGTTAGTGTGTGTGCACGGTTGCCAAAGATTCATGTTGATATTGTTGATGACATTTCCTTAGTTTTCTTTGATGATAAATTATGTATATTAAATATCATAAAATAACTTTTTTTAACCTATGTTGAGTGTGGCCACATGCCTAGCAAATGCCAATAGTTGTAGGGTGTTTTTTTCACCTTAAATATTGAATCTGTCCTATAAAAACAAACACAATTTTAGGAATTGTGTGGTGTTTGTCTCACCCTAAAGATTGCATCTGTCCTAGAAAAAAATACAATTTCATAACTCTGCTAGTTTTAAATCATTTATGTAGTTATGCTTCATGGTAAATTTGTATACAAGGTTCAGTTTGCATTCCTAACAAAGTAAGGTCTCCTTTTTCAGTAGAGGTTTTTAATGTAAATAGTTTGGATTTTAATTTTATAATTTAGTTTTGGAAGTCTATGTCAGATGATTCATAAATAGGAATCATTCCTATTACTAAGCAACCAAACCTTCCTAAGGACAAAGTTGTCGATTTTCGAGAGGTCAAATAATTTCTAGAAGAAAATAGGAAGCTTCAAGCACGGTAAGTTGAGAAATTTTATCATTCATTATCACAATCATTTTCTTATAGATGTAGATATTAGGCTCTATGATGTCATATTTTTTCTAGTTATTCTTTGAGAATAACTTCAAGTAACTTTTAAAGAAATTCAGATTTGTAAATGTAACAATACATATTTATTGAAGCATGTAATCCCAAACCAATGTATATTTTAACCCTCTATTGAAATATGGCCACAAATCACCCTAGTATACAGTCTTTAGGGATTACAACATATCCATAGTTCTATAACATATGATTAATAAATTACGAACACCATAAATGGATTTTTCTTCCTAGGGCGTGCACTTTTCATCATGCCCTATTTTCATGCATTTTTTTCTTTATACACTTTAATGCATTTTTTTTGCATTTGCAAGGAAACTTTTATTCTTTATACACAACATAGTTTTTTTGGTTTCAAAATGCACAGCTAAAGGTATAAACAAATGCAAAATGATAAAATACAAACTCCACAATTTGAACCACACAATTTTGAGGTCATATGAGTCTTAGGCATACATTTTATAGTAAGACGGTTTTACCCTCCATTTTACAAAAAGTCTTGAATCTTGGTTCAAGGTAGAAGTCCTTATTCATTTGAAAATTCATTTCAAATGCTATCTATAGTTTTATATTGTTATTAAATTCACCCCAAAAATTATATCACTAAATTTGGAGCTATATAGAAGCATGGGCATGCATTTCCATTAGGTCACTTTCCACTGTTTTGGTCTCTCAATTTACAAGACAAAATTTTCCTCTTTTACACAATAGCCACTTTTATGTTTTCCAATGAAAATCTAAATATGTAGATAGGTGTAGAATTATCTAATACACCCTCAAAAACTTGAATCACTCAAATTGTAGGTGTGTTAAGAACTAGGTGTGCATTTTTGTGAAGCCTGACATGCATTTTGCATAAGGGCAGAAATTATAGTTTAAAAGAGAAACATGTATTTCTTAAGTGTGAGTGTGAATTTTTAGATATGAAAGATATAAAAAGATTGAATTAGGGGTTTATGAAACAATATAAAACCTAATCATATTGTCTATATCATCATATATTGAAAACATTTTCATCTACATCTAGCTCAATCTCTTTGAATTCTTGGTATAACACATCTACCTACTCCCTATGTCCAATGTGTCATAAGCATGGATTTTAGTGTACAACATCAATTTGATTTTTTTTTACTTTATTTTCCACCTGTCAAAACTTTGATGCCAATGCTCATCATCATATATCAAACGAAAAATTCCCACACCTGTCAATTCGTCGACGATAAATGCCCCTAGTGCATCAACTCTCTGCTGAAATTCTAACGGACTATTACCGCCCACCATCACAAAAACGATGGAATTTTCCCACCATAGTGTTTCCACACCAATGGACTTTGCACACCCTAGCATTTCCACTCCAACAGACTTATCGTGTCATATAGTTGGACTACCGACAGACTATGCCCTCTTGATCAACATGCCTCTGATGAATGTGTCCCTCCATAAGGTCGCAATCTCAATGGGATCTGTGTCGATGGCCAGACGATCTTTGTGCATAATATCATCGCATTAATGATGGATTCCATCGGTATTGCAATGCATGCTTCACAAATGAAACTTTATTAGAAAATTATGCATGGAATCCTTTTTATCTCGAATGCACAATAACTATATATGTCCATCATTGTTGCAAAGAAATTCTAGTGGATTAAATATCTCCACAGTTCCATGTGGCAGTTTTCTACATCAAATGTACAACATATGGATACGATCGTCGATGGTGAGACACAAATGATTCAAAAAACATATGAAATCAAGTTTGTTGGAAGATCGACATTTATTCGTCAGAATGTCGTCTGAAATTGTGCCAAATGTACTAATGGGGGATTGAGGGATTCCATATTCCTTAAGTCTCAAGACATCTTCATTAATAAATTTGTCATTTATCCATCTATCCCTTTGACTTATTCAACACTCAAACCATTGAGTTCATGTAAGAGGTTGGGTGAGGAATTCAGCCCACTCAGTTATGACAACATGGGTTGAGTGTAATCATCCTTAGGGGAAGAGTAAGATTCAAGAAAGCATGGGAGAACATGATTTTCAAGTAGGAAAGAGAACATTTTTTTACAATTATCAAGAAGGGAGGAAAAATAGAGTTGAGTGTTGGTAAAGAGTGGCTAGCCATAGTGGGTATGGAAGATAGTTTCTTGTAGATGGTAATTGTGTTGAGAGTGAGGTCGGTATGCCTATGAGTGATTCATGTTGAGGAAATTACCCAAGATAATTTGTAAATGTTGTGTGAGCACTCTTGTTGTATTTCCTAAATCGCCTAGTAGAGATATTTCTAGCCGCTTTGTGCTAGATCCTTAGAGGGGATAGATATTGTCTGAAGGAATGTAGTGCAAAGAAGGAAATCACATCCCTTAGGTTGTGCAGATAAATGGGGAAGAGATTCGGGCAATTGGAATTGTTGTAGGAGTCATGTCGATGTGTTTTAGTGGGTATTTGAGTTGTTATAGTGGATAGTAGATACCGTAGAAGCATGTCCATCCTCGTAGAATCATAGCCCTAGATCGGGGGTGGCTTCTTGTAAATAGAATTGGTGCAATAGATCTTACGGTTGGGAGGAACGTCCTTCTTCTGCAGTCAATTTTGTAAAACGTTTTTAAAAGATAAGTTTTTTTATCATTGTGTTATTTATTGTTTAATGTTGTGATAGAATGTTGCATTTACTCTGTATGATGTATGTATGAATGTTGAAGTGTGTATTAAGTTATCATTGTACATGTTTAAACCATTTGCATTCATATTTTTAATTATTAATGATAGTATCATGAATGTGTATGTCATGATATTTATATTTTCTTATTTGAATCGATATGATAGTTGATTTTAGTAGTAATGTGACCCAATAGGGGAGTTGGCTACGTTACAGTTTGGTATCAGAGAAAAATTTTGTGGTAGCATGCCTCAGTGAGGGATCTGGGTGTGTTACAGATGCCAAGGACTCCCTAGAGAGAGATCGTGTCATGGTTTTTTTAGGTATTTTTCATGGTGCTTGAGCTCAAAAATGTTCAATTAGGGATTAAGGACATTATTTCCCCCCTGACCATGTTTATGCCTTGACATGCATTTCCAATGCATAAAACCTACTTATGGCATCGAAATCCAACTCAGAAGCCAAAGACCCCCTTCCAAGTTCATGTGTGTTGGTTTCAAGACTTCTTTGAGGCTCTTGAGCTTAAGAAGTTTCAATAAGATCATAATGAACTTGTTTTCATTCTTTGATGATGGTTAAGGCCCAAATTTTCATTCTTTTATGATGGTTGTTGGAGGCAGGCCTAGTAAAAAAGAAAGGCTATTTTTGGAGGAAAAGCATGCAAGAGGAAAAATACCGCTGGAAGGAAAAGAAACACGCGTAAGAGAAGAAGGTGAAGTGCGCATGCAAGGAAAACCTAATGATGATAGGGTTAGGGTTTTTGTAATGAATTGTAATGGATGGTGAGCCGAGGATATAAATAATTAGTACTTAGGAGACAAAGAGAGACACCAATAAGGAGGACGGGAGGAGAGTCTCGACAGAGAGGAAGAGACTTGTAAGAACTATATGAGTCGTTAAGATGGTGAGATGGGAAGTGGTGAGCGACTCAGTCCCGAGGGTTATATCGCAAGTTGAGGATCCTGGTGTGATCTAGTCAACCTCACAGGGATCTATGAGCCTGTTGAGGAGAGTCAGATCCAAGAATGTAAACACGTGTAGCGTGATATATTTCTAACAATAATAAGAATCTTGAGAGCCATATCTTTGTGGGCATAGCCCATGAGGGTGTGAACCATGGTAACACTGTGTTATGTGAATGAATGTATATGTCTTTATGTCTAAGTAATTGATGAAAGTTATATGAATGAATTAACTAAGTAGATCTGATATTCCACATGCATGCATAGAGTGAATGTTAGAAATAGATGTTAGATTGAATGAATAAAGTTTATGGCTCACAACCGCAAATCTCGCTCAGTCTCAAGTTGAAAACACTTGAGTATTGCAGCCACCCATAGATTTATCTTGGGTGATACTTTGCATTACACTCTATGTGTTGCATTTCCTTCTAGTTTACCACAGGGGCCGATAGTTTTCCAGGGCTTTTTTTGTGAAGCTTCTTAGTTTTGAACCAGGGTCAATCTATGATGGTAAATTAGAATTAGAATACCCCATAAAGAATCCTCAAGACCAATAGAATAAGAGATAACTAAACCAACAAATGGTTATGTTGTCGTTTGATTGGAAGCAAATGGGATTGAGCATATGAGATCTATTGAAGAGGCATCAAAAGAATGTTGGATGGGACAACAAAAAGGCAAGAGAATGAGAATATAAAATGGGATGTTGAGACCGTGGAATCCCATGAAGGCAGAGGTAGATATCTGGTTGAAAACAAAGGAGATGGAGTTTACGCAGAAGGATAACAGAAGCCCAAAGTTGACACCATGCAAATATTTGGACAAGTACATATTCAGTGACTTGCATGAAGTATTTTTTTGTGATTTCCCACACATATTGCAGGAGTGGATAAAAATATTGAAATACAACAATCCTACAAATCGGAGCAGACAGGTAGAGTGGAATCTTGAAGAGATCACGCAGTTACAATGAGTTGATAATAAGTTTATGCGCGCAGTAGATTTCTGGTTAGACAACATTATTGCTATATTTATCACATAATTTGAAGTAGATACAGAGAAGTCATACAACGCAGCTGAGAAAGATTTCTTGAAGGGACCTCGAGGAAGGTACATCAGATATCTATATACTTCCATTAAGATATTATTATATAAAAAAGGTGTACTGACAATGGATCCAGACAACTAAACTTCCCTGTGTGCATGGGGGAAGGGGGGAAGCACTGACAGGAGACAAAGAAATGGAAGGAGAAGAGGATAAAGGAGAGAAGGAGGAGGCCTTGGACCTAATTATGATGGATGAATACCAGATCAAGAGGATCATGGAAACAGCTGGAAAGGCACGTAGTGGAGTACCCTACCAATATAAGGTGAACACCAAGAAGAGATTCATAGCCGGGAGGGAAGGCTTGGAAAGTGATGAAGAGGAGGTAGAGGATCTTCAATCTATGAAGAATATTGAGGAAATCCTATGCACAAAATATGAGAGGAACATGAGAGGTCCAAGGGAGGGAATAGAAGGCAACAACCCTATCCATGTCAGTGTCAGTGTCGAACCCATAAACCCATGTGTGACTAATATGCCAAGAAGAACACCAACATTTAGACAACCGAATTTTGGGAGAAGGGAGACATCATGAAGTACATCTACACAAGGAACAAAAACTGGGGGATTTGGTTCAGGAATAAGTAGTCAAGTATATACACCGTGTGGAGGTATTAGTTCATCATTTGGGATGGCAGGACACAATCCCACCATTAGGTTACCATAATTTAAAGGAGAAGCATCTGAGGACCAAAGAAGCACCCGTTTATTTGTGAAAAGATATTGGAAGTGAAATAGATCACAGATGAGGACACTAAACTTGCACAGTTATCTATCATCCTAAGAGATCGTGCACTGGATTAGTATATGACTTTAGCTACAAATAGTCTGCCAGGGACAACCAGAACAATTGGATATATCAATAAGCTGCTAATAAATGAGTTCCAGAACCTGAGTTTAGAGGATAAATACATGAACGAGATGATAGAGATTAGACAGAAACCAGGAGAATCTGTATGGGATATTGACCAGAGATTCAAACGACTGAAGGGAAAGATAAAATATGTCATGACATATATGCAGCATATGCATTTGT
Source organism: Picea glauca (assembly GCA_000966675.3). Lineage (NCBI taxonomy): Eukaryota > Viridiplantae > Streptophyta > Pinopsida > Pinales > Pinaceae > Picea > Picea glauca. The sequence goes on from JZKD02S0332763.1 coordinate 14,389, forward strand.
TTGACAATTCACTGCTAACACACTTGAAGTATCCATTGCGACAACAAAAGTTTCAAATGTAGGCAAAGGATATACAGGCAACCCTACAACTGGAAAAGAATGAATATCAGAAGATAGATCCAGCCATCGAGGATCTGAAGGAGGATCTGAATAACTTAACGTTCCAGCTAAACCAAAAAAAAAGTAAGGAAAAAAGAGAAGTCGTTTGGTGTACCACATGTAGGATAGAAGGACACCATAAGAATGAATTCCCAACATTCGCGTAGTACATGGAAGCAGGAATTCCAAATCCATTACTAAGAGGATTACTATGGTGAAAGATCTGTAAGAAGCAGGGTCACGATCCATACCACTTCTCAATGATGTAGAAGTACCAGATAATATTGAAGAGATCGTATTGCAACTTTTGCAAGTCAGTAGGCCACGATGACAAAGACTGCATAACCATGGACCTTATGAGGGAAATAACATCAGATGCATAAGGGGTGCAGGCATAAATGATGATCAGACAAGCCACACCACATTTTAACCAAGTAACAGCCCTGTACAACACTGTGCAACAACAATATAACATTTCGCAACAACAATACAACACTACGCAGCCACAGTACAATACCACGTAGCCACACTATAATATCGCATAGCCACACTATAATATTGCGCAGTATAACTAGGTGCCTCAGTGTAATGCATCACGTGGGGATTGAGTTGGCTACAAAGGGGGAGGTAGAGCAAGAGGAGCCTTTGGAAGAGGTAGAGGACCAATGGTATGCCACAACTGTCAATAACCAGGACACTATGCAAGAGAATGTCCACTTCCACCAGCGACATGTATGTATTGTCGCGCATTAGATCATGACATGTAAGAATGTCTAACACTATTAGGGAAGATCCAGGAGAAGAGAAATCAGAACAATCAAAATGTTCAGTGGATTTCAGCAAAAGCGAGGGATGAAGGAAGAAACATCAACATAGTTACATGGGGAGGAGCTAAAACAGGAAATGACACAGTCAAACAAGAACCAGCATAACACCAATGGGTGAAGAAGAATGTCCAACGAAGGAAGCAGTTTGATGCGTAGAACGAAAAAGATATATTCAATCAAGCCAGACAAGAATTCATGAAACCATACATTGCATTGACATCAATTGTGTCGTATAATAAGGAAGTACCAGAGTACAAGATGCCTCCATCGTTGGATCACACCAAAGAAACACAAACCCTAGGACAAGTAAGTATGATTAAAGGCTTTTTGCAATCATGTGTAAAAATACTAAATGACTCATAATCTGTTAAAATATTACAAAATATGCTAGAAAGATGTAGCATAGAGGCAAAAGGAAGGTTAGAACATAAAATCGTCAATCATCTACACACAAGGAGGAGAACAAGTAGGGAATTCAGGTTGAACACCAACATTGGAGATTTCAACATGGGAGATATTATACTGGATTTAGGATCTGAAGTCAATGTATTACCCAAGAAGACATGGAAATGTATGGGAGAGACCACACTAGGATATTCACTGGTTCAACTGAAAATAGAAAATCAACAAATATTTCTACCAATTGGGAGACTAAAAGGGGTAACAATCGATCTAGATGGAGTACGCACTAAAGTTGACTTCAAAGTAATAGAGATAGTGGACGGAACAACACCTTATCCAACATTAATTGGATTGGATTGGGTGTTTGACAACCAGGCCATAATTAACTTGAAGACACGGAATATGACATTTGAGTCAGGAGAATTCAGATTCATTGCGTCATTGGACCCATCAAAAGGGGAACGGTTTGTAGAACTGACGTGCTTAGACCTAGAGGAAATTAACCAGTTGTACAGAACAACCGCCCGAGAAGAAGACTATGTGAACCCGATTGCATATGAAGTACTCAGTTGGAAAAGCATCACCTTATGTGCATCAGACTCAGATACGAGCTTAGAAAATTGGTAGCAGAGGTTACAAGAAGTCTCCACAAGAAGATGTGCAAGAATAGACTGTGCAGTAAGATGGGTATGTATGGAGATAAGGGAACCTCCCAGCTTCCATGGGGTGAATGACTTAGAAGCATTATTGAAATGGTACAAATATGAGGTATTATAGAATCAAAGTCTCTTAGCCCTGGATATACCACTCAAGGAAACACCTACAAGATGGTGGGGTGTGCACAAAGAAACAGTCAAGGAATGGTACCAATGTAAGTGATTATTGCGCATTAGGTTTGGTGCAGAAAAGGGCAGCAACCAATTACATAAATATGATGGACAGGGAGAACCAACAAAAAACTTGGAGAAGTGCAGAACACTATGAAGGATGACACCACTGGAGGAATGGTCTCATCATTTTGTACACACATTAGAAGGCATCCCAGCAAACTGGTATACATACTAGGAACTGTGCATAGGAACTATGAGATGAACAATATTACAAAAAAACTTTACAGCTACTTTCTCATTTTGAGAATGAGAACCTCAACATAGACGCCTCACTTAAACAAATTAGAGGGGTGATATTCATTAAATAACCAGAAGTTGAACTCATAACAGAAGAACAACAACAAAATGGACAGACGGTGAAAGAACTACTATCATGCTACTATGTGCAGGAAGAAGCACCAGATGAAGGTGACCCACACGATATTCATATTGAGGAAGTTGAAGGAGAGAGAGAAGTGGAAGGTCCACCTATGGAATCAGAAGTAATTGTTGCACCGATCAAGGTGAAGAAAGTCAACATTGGGACAGTTGAGAACCCCAAAATGGCCAGCATCAGAGACTACTAGGATGAGAAAATAGTGGAAAGCATAACAGAGTTACTCCGTGAGTACAACGACTTGTTCCCAACAATGCTCATAGAAATGAAAGGCATAGCAGTAGAGATAGGAGAAATGAAGATACCACTCAAAGCTGAGGCAAGACCGATCAGAAAGAGAATATACAGACTAAACCCGATATATAAGAAAAAATTCAAAGCCAACATCGATAGGATGTTGGAGGCTAGAATCATAGAACCTGTAGAGGAGTTTGAATGGGTAAGCCTGATGGTAGTTCAGGATAAGAAACAAGGGGGGATAAGGATATGTGTCAACTTGAGGAAGTTGAATGATGCATGCCTACATGAACCGTTCCCTACTCCTTTCATAGATGAGGTGTTGGAGAATGTAGGAGGACATGAAACTTATTCATTCACCGATGTATTCTCAGGGTACCATCAGATCAAGATAACATCGAAAGTCAAATACAAGACAAATTTTGCAACGGAATGGGGATCCTACCAGTATACAGTCGTGTTGTTTGACCTGAAGAATGCATCAACAATATTTTCCAGAGTAGTCATAGTTGTATTCAAAGAATTCATCCACCAGTTTTTAGATGTATATGTGGACTATTGGACATTCTACAGTCTGTTGAAAGACCATATAGAGGTATTGCAGCTGATGTTAGAAATATTCATCCAGTGTCAAATATCATTAAACATCAATAAGTGCATATTCAGAACACCTTTTGGAATACTATTGGGCCATATAATATGCAAGCAAGGCTCTCTAGTAGATTCTACCAAGATTGCAGTAATTGTTAACCTGCCACCACCAAAAACATTATGCCAATTGAGAGCAACATTGGGACACACAGGATACTACAGGAAATTTATAAAAGGGTATGTGCAGATCGCTGCACCAATGGAGAAATTACTAAGAAAAGACACAAAGTTTCAATGGAATGAGCACTGTCAGCGCGGATTAGACACCCTGAAAGAGAAGATGGTAACCGCACCAATACTAGTATTTCTCGATTGGGAAAAGACATTCTACGTACATGTAGATTCATCGGCAATAGCACTTGGAGTTATTCTGGCGTAGCTAGGAGTAGGAGAATTGGACCATCCGATAGTATTTGCTAGTACAAAACTGTCAGAATCGAAGCATAACTACAATATCACAGAGAGGGAAGGCTTGGCTATGGTTTACGCACTTCAGAAGTTCAGACACTATGTATTGGCAAAACATTTTAATATGTTCATCGACCATTCATCTCTCAAGTACCTCGTCAACAAGACAGTGTTGGGGGGGAGAATTTGTATATGCTTATTGTTGTTCCAGGAATTTGACTTTGAAGTGATAGTCAAACCAGGAAAGTTGAACGTAGGACCTGATCACCTGTCGAGGATCACTAATGGGGAGGAACCTATGAATCTAGAGGACAACTTTCCTGACGCACAACTATTTTTAGTCCAGATAGCTGATGAATAATTTGCAAACATCATCTAGTACTTGAGCATAGTGACTGTACCATAGGAATTTAACACCGCGCAAAAGAAAAACCTGGTAGTCAGGGCTGCAGACTATCAGTTGATTGTAGGACATTTATACAAAATGGGTGCAGATAGCATCTTGAGAAGATGTGTGCTATGTTAACTCTCAAAAACGCACCCGCATTTTGAAGGAAATATGCCTAATCTTGTAGGGAATTTTGACTATCTTCCCTAGCTCCAAATCCAAATCTGATTGTACCATTGGAAATCCTACGATCTGTAGATGTCGATCGACTATTGGAACGTGCGAAACGGATATTTTATGGCTGAGAAAATTGATTTTTCCCAAAGGCAGTTTTTTCTGAAAATTCTGACTTTCGGTGGTTAAATTACCCAGGAACTGTTCCAGTCAACCACCGAAAGCCTGTTTTAACCAGAATTTTCAAAATTTCGCCCAGATCAAGAATTTTTGAAGCATAATGAGATGAAACCTCTTGGAATAAACATGTGGTGAATTATCAAGTCCAGCACAACAGTTAGTTTTGAAAAATGGTGGAGAAAAGAGGTGTTTCAAAGGTTTTTGATGTCTTTAACAAAGGCAGAAAAGCAGGACACCTTGCCACATCAGCCAGCTCGACTTGGTCTCCATGGGAGAAGGATAT
>JZKD02S0332774.1:0-19302 GCA_000966675.3 Picea glauca
AAAAACCATGGCCATGACCAGCATACAGATTTTGCGTGTGAAGAGACATCATCGACTGATTCCCGAAATAGGACGTAGATGGTTGGGCGTGAATTAAATTCGGAGGACTTTGGGACGGGTTTCCCCATGACGATCCCATGGGCATAGGCATAGCACCTTTTCCAGGGTTCCCTTTGTTGTGAAAAGAATTTCCCCTGATCAACATTCATGAAGACGGGACTGATCCTTGCACAGCATTCCAAGGTCCAAATGTGGAAGAAGTTCCTGGGTTTTCCCCCTGTGCAAGAATAGTACCCTGCATAGGCTTAGGTTGGTCATAACTGGGGTTTCCCCTATTCAGGAAAGTAGCTGATGAGAAAGAGTTGTTACCAAATGCACCGAACAAAGAAAATGGTGTCGACCCTACCAACATATTATGAGAAGGTGGTCCTTGACTCCCTACTCCAAGTGAACTATGGTGTGTGTTTGGCCCGACAGATTTTTGGTGAGTACTGCCGAGTGAAGGGGATGAAGGAGGTATATGACCTCCCCCATAAGGGAAAGCATTAAAAGGAGTCGAAGTTCCCCCCATGGGTCCTTGTAAAGGATTGTTAGAGATCCCTGCCCCCAAACCTAAAGTCTGTAAAGTGGAGTAAGATAGTACAGGGCTGGTACCTGTGCTAGGAATCCCATATGAGAATGAAGGGCCTGTCGCACTCTACGTGAAAGGAGCAGAGACCATCACCAAAGATGGTATTGGACCACTGCTCTAGGTATAGGCATTCGAGACCGTGGTGGTTCAGACCGACGACGGTAGGGTAGGAGGTGGAACACCCCTGTGACGACAACCGTGGCAGAAATATTAGGATTCCTAGAAGAAGAGACAGGATTTTCCTCCATTACCATCCGCTTTATAGGTGTTGAAAGGTCCTTTAATAGAGGTTGGTCAGGAGTGGTTTCCTATGACCTGGTTGCTTCAAAAGACCCTTGTTGGTCTAGATTTCGCCTCAGTAGTGGCAGAGGTGGCTCTAGTGTAACCGGTGGTAGGCCAAGAAGCCTTTGTGACTGGAGGAGCTCGTGATCCTCCACTGTGTGAGAATATCAAAGACACACTAGGGCATTTTGTTCATTCAAAAAAAACACACGCTAGAAAAAGCATCCCTACAAGATAAAACAAGCAAACACTAAACTAGTTGGAAGAATAGTTACAACAACCAACACTAGAGAAACTTACCGGTGCAAGTGCAACTCAAACACGGAAGAACCCTCGAGGTGCAATCTACAAAGCATGGCCCGATGTATGTCCTAGGTACTGCAGTATACCCCCGCAGTCACATTTGTATGTCTCTAAAAAAAGATAGGCAACTAAGTTGCCAATGCATGAACAGTCACCAGGCGGGTATAGTCGATAGTCGGGTAGACCACAATGAGCAGGGTATTGAGCTCGAAACTTGTCAAGGGTATCAAAATAAAGTGGTCTGGAAGACAAATGAGGACCTTAAATGAATTCGAGACCCACGAAGCTCCATGGAAAATGCAATCGACGGAATCCCAAGACAATCCCTCTATGTGTGTTCTCAGCTACGCTTGGTCTGGCTTTGGAGTGGTTATCTCCACTACCTTTTTGCACACGACCTCATGTTTAGCCCTTGTGTTAGAGGGGAGCCCCGAATAAATTTCACAATACTGTACTTTCAACACTCCCTAGCTCATACTCCAATGCTTGATTTAATGGCTTTGAAGAATTTCCTCGCCAACCTAATTCAAGGCTCTAACCCTAAACTAGTTGGTTGACCCTACAAACATAAAAAGTCTAATTAATTTTAGATTTAGCGTTAATTTTTATGGCTTGTATTAAGTCAAAGGTTATGACAGTGAAACTAGTGATGTTTTGAGAGATGAAAAGAAAGATAAACAAAAAGTTGGAAACAAAACACTTCTTGACAACTTCAGATTTGCTCTTTTAAATTCTTTAACCAACTTTTCAAAATAAAATTTTCTAAGATCTTTGAACAACAAAATCAAAACAGGATTTCACTCTACTAGGAGCTACTTATCATCTAAGTAAACCGTCAAGAAATTATGAAAGAAAAGACTTTTCCTAGTTACTAATGCAAACCAACAACTATTTAACCAAACAAAGAAATAAAAGATTTTCTTTTTATTTGAATGCTCACAAAGCAAAAGGAAAAATATCAACAAGTCAAGACCACGAAATTTTTTTGGCCTAAGCACAGATCACAAAGAGTCACTCTAAAAATAACACACAAGAAGATTAAAAAGGACTCTGACACTTGTCTAAAAACCCTATGAAAGGAAAAATCTGAGGAAACTTCTTAATGAAAAAGGAAGTTATTGTTGTGATCAAACCTAAGCTATTGATTGCTATGATAGAGACCAAAAAACCTGAGAGGGATAAACTCTTGACAAAGAAAAGGATGAATGCCTCTCAAACAAAAAATTTCTCAATAGGCACACTGCTAACAGTTCAACAGCCAACATGTGCACACGAGCTATGTAACGTCAGGGCACATGTATACGCATGCAGACCTTATGCAGGCTGTGTGTACTTTTGAAACTCTCAAAAATGAAAAGACAAACAATCAAGCACTGGCAGAGACTACTGGTATTGAGGACTAGAATCTCTTGAAGACTCAGAAACTCACTTTGACAGAAAAAAGAAAACAATTCCAAGAAAATTTCATAGAACAAACCAATCTAAGGTGGAACCTAAGCTATAAACTGCAAACAACAAAGACTAGAATGAGTTCCAGAAAACCCCTGAGAAGGATGACTTCTAACAGGGGAGAGTATGACTGTGGTACATGCATGCACGCCTTATATAGGCTGCGTGTACCTCTATGGGTCCCGTAAAAAAAAAAATGTAGTCAAGCAAAGAAACAGATATCACTGGTATGGAAGACCAGAATCTCTATTAGCTCAGACTTTTGCAGAAACTTTAAAAACAAGGAATGAAACTAGTTTTTTTTAAAATACCCAAGAAAAAATATTCCCAGAAACCTTAGATCTCCCCAATATGGTCGCCAATTCTGTTGTGAGTGGGAAATCCCTCTACAGACTAGCACTTAGAGTTTTATCATGCATGCAGAAAAGACCTAAATATTCCTACTTTTTATCGTCATCCCGGACCTAATCCCCATTATTCTTAAGAAAATACGTAGTTAATAAGATCAAGTGAACATGCCTTATTTCCGATGTTTGATATCGATCCCTCTTCACGCTTGGTCACTCTTTGACTACAACTCTCCTCCCAAGGATGACCTACATTCACAAAAGACAAACAAAGAACTCCATATGCATTTGATCTACAGATTATGGGTTAGAGATTTAATCAACATGTACGCAATAAACAATGAAAACCTCATATGGTGGGATGGGAAAAGTACTTCTTTATTATTAGCTTCACTAAAGCAACTTACAATGATGAATTTGACCATTGCTCCAAGAACCTGGTCCTGGGCTCCTCTTCAACTGTCCTCCAACTTCTTTTCTCTATACTTCTCTTTTCACAAGGATGGCTAAAGGTTGGGACAGGGGGAATGCTCAATTGGGTATCATCTCTTTACTATGATTTTCCTCCTTTCAAATGGGACCCCTACCCCTTATTTTATAGGCTAGAAGGAGGTATTTATTTGGTCAAATGACTGGCCATGCATGGCCGAAAGGTTTAGTTAACTTTCCCAAAGCTGTGTGTTCTGTCAAAAACTTTCCTTTTTTCCGTGTTTTTGTAGGTACACACGGGTTGTATTGGAGCAACTAGTGTGTACATGTGTGCAGTAATGTAGCAGGGCACGTGGGCCTTTATAAAGGGGTTTTTAAGAAGAGTTGTTTATTACTGGCTTGGCAAAGAAGGCATATGGGATGGCCTGATGTTAGGTAAGTATGTCTGGTGCAAATTAGAGTTATAATAATTGGATTCTCCATCTCTTTCTCTGGCTTCAAGAGAATTTTCCTCATCATTAAGGATCTTCCACCTTCTGCATATTCTTCCTCAACATTTTGCCTTTGCGCTTCTGAAATGTGAGCTTTGCCTCCTCCATCCCTTTTTCTATCGAGACAGTCAAAAGATTTGTGTTTGATTTTTCCACAGAAAAAACACTTTATTTCACCTCCTTTGCCTCTTCCTCTTCCTCTAACTCAAGGAAAAGTGTTCCTATTGGCATACTATCCTCCTTGTCAGCTTCCTCCCCTTTCTGGGCAGTTATGAGGTTTATTTTATTCACCCTTGGGCTTCTGTACTCTGTCATGGGCAATTGCTTTGCCTCTACTCTGACTTCTACCTTTGCCCCTTTGACCTTGCTTTCAAGCAAATTTCACTTCTGCCTTTGAAGAAATCTGATAAGCATCTTCCACATTCCTGATTGTCACCATGCTCATCTCATCTTGAATCTCATATCTTAGGCCAATCATGTATCTGGTGAATTTTTCATCATCACTCTCGCGATGACTAGCTCTCATGTTTAGTATGTAAACTTCCTCAGTGTATTCCTTCACTATCATCCTTTTCTGTCTCAAATTCTACATTCTTTGAAATAGATTGATTTGATAATCCCTAGGTATGAATTTGGCTTTCATCTTGGTGACCATCCTATCCAAAATTTTGATTCTTTGTTTTCCTTTACAACGTTTGTCGGCATGTATTTCATCCCACCACAGTGTTGTATGCCCTTTCAGTCTAGTGGTTATGTGATTTACTTTCTTATCTTCTTCTATATCCTCATAGTCGAAGTATTTATCTAGAGCTCTAAACCAATCTAGCATCTCCTCAATGTCTAAGTTTACTTCATACATCATGATGTCCATTTTTTCTCTGACCCCTATTCTTGCAACAACTTTGAAAAGACATTCTTCTACAGCATCTTCGACTACAAATTCTTCTTCGGCTCCGACTTTGTTTTAAATTTCATCCTCACTGATATCTCCAATATCAGGTGTTCACCTCTGTTCTTCCTCCATAGCATCCAATCGAGCACGAATTTCTCTCATTTCCCTTTCCATGTATGGATCATGCATAGGTCTCTCTTGACTTCTTCTCAACAACATTATTTCAATCTGTCCATGAAGAATTCAAATCATGGTTGTCCTCTGTTTTCCCTCTACAGAAAAAAAATTTGTTAGCTATGATACCACCTCACGCAACACCCCTACCTCATCAAGAACCTTCAATGAATATAAAACCACAGGTCCTTCTAGAATTTATGCTCGCATGAACTAGCACTAGGCTCATACCTCCACTCCTCGTGACCACCGGTGTGATCACTGACTTAACCCAAACGGCTCTTCAAGTTCGAGACTTTGCGTTTCATGATTTTAGGATTCCTTATGAAAGTCAACCTAACTCCTCTGATTCCCAAAAACCAGAAATGGGCTAACGGTCCACTAACTCCTCCCTTATGCTTCCACTATATGACCTCCATCCAAATCTTGGGGCCTCACTTCTGAGCGTGTCAGAATTTCATGAATTGTGAGTTCACGATGCGACTCTTCTCCTTTTCCTCAAAGTTCAAACTCACAACTTTCTTGCTACGGATCAACAGTACTAAACCTCCTAATATCTGATGGTCTAGATCATGTTGGGATTTCACGTATCGGGGATTCCAGAAAAAGCTTCCTCCACACTTCTGACTTTCGAAATGTCAATATCTCAGAGTGTCCAATCAACGACTCTCGTTCCTCATGATCTAATGACTGCTATCTCTCCTAATATTGCGAGTGTTGAAATACACTCAGCCTTATCCTCTCCGTTGATCCACTAGATCCAGTGGTCCATGGAAAATCAGTGTTTCTCCCTCAAAGAATTTCAACCATCCATTCAAGTTCTCAAAGACTCCTGGACAAACAATTGGCGTCAACCCTTCTGAGCTTAGTTTCTACGAGGTGATTTTGACCCCCGTCCTTCCTTTTAAATTTCCAAGTCTCTATCCCTCATGAGATTTATTCTTGCTACAAATTCAAGGATTCTAAGGAATCTTGCGCGCACTCCTTGCGGCCTTCACAATAATCTATGATTATCTTATGTCTTCAATTCTGCACACTCCTTGCGACAAAATTTCTTCAACCACCCACTTGGTTGGAATAGTCTTAGACTTCAACCTGGCCTATGCACACCTTGCACGGCTCTATGTTATTCTTGCACTTATGTTGGTATGAGGACAAATCTATCTCTCCTGATATTTTCTGAGGTGAAACTCAAAATCTTGTCAACGCACTCCTTGCGGACCTTCACTTAACTCCTTGTAAGAATTCTCAGGAAGAGAAACAATTTAAACTCATACTCTCCCTCTCAGAGACTTCATACATTTAACATGAAATCATACACATAAAGCATTGGAACAAATGCATAAAAGATCATATAAGAAAACTGTAAACATACCATTCAATAGATGCAAATGGTAACCATAACAACACCATGAAATTGAGTCAAAGCATTCTTATATTAACTCAAGTTCTTATGTACATGGGTTCTATAGAAACAACTATCTTATTATACAACTTCTACAGTCTCTGTTCTTCTATTCGCTCTTTCTCTACAACTTCTATCTTACAAATGATAATTATCATAATACCATACATCTACGATGTAGATTTCTTGATTTTTCCCTCTTACAACTCTAAGCTATCTTATCGAATTAAAATCTCTACAACTACTTTACATTGATTTCATTAATTGTCTACAAACGACAGATGAGAGAAATGCTCAAGATCTGTGTTACAATCCCCAAATTATTTAAGAGCACTTATGTCTCTCCAGATATTAAATTAATGTGTCGTCCTTTTGAAATTCAAAATATCTTCAAAATGTGTGTTGGTGTGTATCCAGTTGTCCTCCGCTTACGCTTGCTTGCGATGCTCTTGCATCAGTTTTTCCATTCCTTTTATGTTCTCCCTTCTCTTGTAGTCATCTATCTCACCCATCCACTGGGGAGGTCTACTACCATAGATTCACTCCTAGTCATCCCAGATGAACTAGAGAAGCTAAGATGATAGCCTGGGGAAGACTAGACTCTCTTTCCATGATCCACGTAGGATCACGACAAAAACCTCAAGAGCCAACTAACCATTCCACATGGTCAAGATTTTTGTTCTAGGCTACTCAATCCTTGGCTAAAGAAGAGTATATACCTACTACCCCTTGGATAAAAATCCACACTCCTCTCTATGAGGGTGGTTAGACCCCTCTCTACAAGGGTATTCTATCATGTCCCTAGAGTATCCAAAACTCAACACTTGGATAGAGGCTAACCTTGGAAAATTTATCATTCCCCTTCTCTACGAAGGTCTCTTCCTTCTCCTTCTCTATGAAGGTCTAGCTATGGGATCTAAAAAAAAACTCTTGTGGTCCAAAATCTTTCCATGGTATAATACCATGCCACCCATCCGTTGGGCACCATCCATCTACCAGATAACTTTCATCTTGATCAAAATATCTCATTACTCATCCTTGAATTCTCTTCTATAATATCCTAGGTGCCCTCTTGAGTTCGAGCATTTCTTTCTTTCTAACTTCATACTGGATCAACCTGTAGTTACCTGCATCTCATCAACTATATTTGAGTATCCATATTTCTCTTCATCTTGAAAATTTATGCATCTTTAGGAGCCTCCTGCTCTTATATAAATAATGGATATTGTCTAGTTCTTACTAAGTGTCACCATATCATAAGTCCTTCTCATGCTGTTTAACTTCTACAATTCAAGGCACCATTTCTTTCTTCTGAGACCTATAAACTTACTTATAGTATGCTTTCTGAGATATGTCACTTAGCCAATCAGATAGTAACAATAAGCAGTAATCAAATAAAACTATATCATGATTTCTATCATAGTAGTACACATATTTTCTTAAGAAGAACTTGTTCAACCATGTACACATCTGAAACCCTAATCATGAATAAGACATTTGAACTCTTTTTCACTCTAGCTATGAAATTACCAAATTTTTCCTTACTATCATAGCTAAACACATACCTTTGTCACTCTCATGAGGGATCATATCTGAAATAAATATTTTATCTCCTTCTTTATCCTCTTCTTTGATACTTCCTTCATAAATCTGCATAGACACTGAAATAAAATGAGGTTAATTAGAATTCTCACAAAAATATAACTTGTAATGATAAAGTATTAAAGTAAACAAGATCCTAAAAATAAAAATGAATACTTATCTTTTGTTTTTTTGTGGGGATGCTCCATGGACTCCACCATTTGCTATCTTTCTTCAGATCAACTATCTTCAACTTAAAGTACATAATCCTTAGTTTATACTAAATATTTATTTCAGGGAGGAGATTCCTCTTCCTCTACCACATGTACTTGATACTTTATTCTCCCTTTTCCTTGAAGACAGTTATAGAAAAAGTGTCCCAAATTTTGACAGTTGTAGCATCTGATCTTTGAACCATATTTCTTCTTATCTGGAACTCTTATGGAGTTAGCTTCTTTATTGTTCTTCCTGAAGGAACTTCTTATATTCTTTTGAATTGTAAGAGATTTCTCTTCGTCAACAATTAATCTCTTATGTTGGTCTGCAAGTCTAGATTCTTCGTGTGTGAAATCTTCCCATAACTTATCAAGCTTGGGTAACTTACGTCTTTAATACACTCCTTGTACAAAAGGAATCCAAAATGTTGGAAACCCATTAAGGGTTTTGGTTACAAGCTCCTTGTCACCAATGACATCTCCAATAGCTGCAAGTTGATCTCTAATCTGAGAAACTCTCATAAGATAGGATGAGACAGATTTTGAGTTTTCCATATTCATATTATGAAGTTGATTTCTTAAGGCAAGATTCCATCTAATGTATTTTCTTTCATATAACCTACTGAGTGATTCACACATTTTCCTTGTTGTCTGTAGTTCACATATATGAGGGATCAAGTGATCCTTTACTGAATCTAACATTATTCTCTTTTCTTTCTTTTCATTCTTCTTATTCTTGGTCTTTTTCTCTTCTTCCTCTAGTTCCGGTACATCCAGTGTAACATGTTCTAGGAGATCATTCTCATATAGAATCATCTGCAACCTATACTTCCAAGATATGAAGTTTCTAGATCCTTCCAGCCTGTCTTCTACCCTCATACCAGTAACCATTCTTTGTTGCATTAGAAACCTTATCCCTCTAGTCTATATAAATAATAGAAAAATCAAATTTCTTGGATCTAAAAACCGAACTCACCAAAATATGCGCTGGAATGAGGCGAGTATGTTGGTATAGTCAGTTTCTGAAAATTCCAAATTTTACCCCTTTAAACTGAGCTTGTGGAAATTTGGACTGGTACTTTTGGTATTGGTTCTGGTTTCCTGGTACTTCTGGTACTTCTAGTTTTCTAGTACCAGTTAAAAATAGGGTTTCACTTTCTGAGAGTTCTATCCACTTAAAAGGTGCACTCAAGGTGCCAAAATATTCACTAGGGTAGGGAACACTTTTCTAGATGTTTTTTAGGCAAAAATTCATCTCTAATAAAAGCCCTAATTTTCTTGTACAACAACAGTGACGTTTTTGCTTATCCAGTGAAAGGTTCTCTCATCATGTTAGCTCTGATACAATGTTAAGTTTTGAGATATTATTAGGTTTCTTTTCAATTTACGAGATAACAATAGCATATGTAGGATCACTGAGAGAAACACAATCACAAGATACACAACATTTATCCCGAGAAACCCTCATGAGGGAGAAAACCCAACAAAACTTCTTTAATTAAGATTCAATAAACCAGAGTACCTAAATAACTCTCTCTCTACGAGATACAAACTACCATGATGGTAGACTAGAAAATAATCAAAGACTATTAAATATTCTCTCCCAAGAAATGTGCCTCTCTCTCTTCCTTCTTCCGACAACTGGTAACTGCAGCTTCCTTCAATACTTGCGCATTAGATGAGTGAGATGAGTGAGTGAACAAATGAGTGGTTAGATTCCTTTATCTATACAAACTGGCAAGTGCTAAAAGGAGGTGTCCCTTCACTGGCAGGGCCAACTTGTCTTTTGGGGTGGTTAGAACAACTTTAATTTGCCTCGGGGCTGAATTCTTAATTTGCATATTACAATTAGGGTTTGACCAATCCGCAAAAGGGGATATGGTCAATTACAATTCCCAACATGATCAATCCACAAAAGGGGATAAGAATATTCTTTGCAGTTACACAATATTTCAACATAATAAACAGGTTTCTTTGGAATGATGGATAGATTTAGAATTTTGAGATAATTTTTCAAAGTTTTTTGGCAAAAAGGTAGAGTATTTCTAGGGCTATGGATTTTGTTATCACACAAACTTGTCAGAGTCCTGTGGGGTTGTGGTTTCTACCTAAGTCAGTGTTTTTTCCTTCTCTCTCTCCTTTCACAGACCAATTCTTAAGTTTTTTCCCCTTCGTCTTGTAAAATCATTTTCGTTTTCCCCCCTCTGTGTTTAAAGTGCCCTGGTCTCCCTGTTTTCCAGCTCATAGTTAGTCATCCGAATCCTCGATCATGCATACCGTATCCATAAGCACAAAACTCAAAAAACTTAGGGTAGTCTGATATGGAATCGAATCAAGAAAGAAAGCAAGTTCGGTTTTCAACGGAGGAGATTGCGTTTGAAGTCCAGATTTGCGACCCGCAGGTGATCGAGATTGTAAATTTGCTCGAAGTTTAGTGTCGAGGACAAGGTCTGAGCTCCTGAAACCTAAAATCATCCTAGGTCATTTAGTACAAAGGGACGTGGGGCACTAGATATGAGAAGTCGTGATTTCACGACTCAGGGGTTTTAGCATGGAGCACGGCACAAGCTCGTGGAACGCAAAATCGTGAAGCACCCAGGAGTTGGTCCCATGGTCATAGCTCGAGGTCACATGGAGCGATGAGTCCAAGAAGAAGAGTAAGTGCCTTTTGAGAAACTGACGACTGGGGTCTCTGGGAAGTAATCGTGGTCATCAGATTCAAAGCAAATCTGGTCGTAGATCTGAAAAGGCCATTTCGCAGGTTCGATCATCGAGATATTTGGAATCAAGTGGAGTGAAGACTCCCGAAATGTGAAATCCTAAAATTTTACATGGGATAAGCGTAAGGGCATGGTCCGAGGTCACGTGTAAAAGGGAGCCTAAGGAAAAGGAGTTGTGCCAAAGGCTGAAAGCATCTGCATTGGTCATAGAAAATATCTGCATGGCCTCGAGGCACCAGGATTAACTCAAAGAAATCGCGAGAATCGCTTGGAACATTCATGGGTGTCATGCCTCATCTCGATCTCGATGAAATTAGTTAATGGAAATGGGAAAGGTGGTTGAAACCTCATTTCACCTCATAAATGGAAAGCATGGAAAAGTTGGTCATGGAGGTAGAATGTTAGCCCAAAGTTCCCCTGTCAACGGATTCTCATGCAAGCCCATACTGATCTGAGTTTGCATCTAACAAAAGGATGCATGTGTAGACTGACAGAAGAAGATGCAGATGCAAAGATTTGATTGTAATGGCTAGGTCACACTCTTGGTGGTGGCGAGCTATTTTGAGTATAAACAGTTAGTTTTGATATTTTGTTAAGGTCGATGGTTGACCTAGGCTCCCGTATTGTAAAGTTTTAATAAAGCCTTTGTTTCTCTAGTTATGTATTGTAATTTGAGACTTCTTGTTTAATGACAGTCGACCTTATTTTCCACCTCTTTTTCCTCTGATACTAAAAGGCTCAGGTATGGATGATCCAGTCGAGTGTTGTAATCATATTGTGATGTATGCTTGATCGCAGTATTGTTATAGTATTTTTAGTTTCCTGAAGTTTTGGATCCAAGAGGATCTTGTATTTGAATATTTTTGTCCTTAGGCTACTGGAAGACCTAAGTCCATAAAATACCTTTACATTTTCTTCTCAAGTTCTCCCTCCTACTCACCCTTACTATGACTTACTAATTGAAGTTAAATAAAGACCTCATCTACCTATGCATGCGAGCCCAATTTTTTGAGTTAAAGAGATATTATCATGAGTCTGCACCCATTTGACCCCGTTTAATTTATTAATTGTGACATACAAACTGATGGGTATTAGGATTACCTCCCCTACAATCAGGAGGTGACTTCTAGTGCTAACAGAGTCAACCCCTGAAAAAAAAATAAAACAATGCCTGGTAGGTAGAACTCCTCAGAGGAACAAAGGCTAAACAAGGTGATGAAATTCAATGTTGAGTTTGATATGTAGGGTGAATAGGTGTTGTATATAGTGTCTTTAATTTGTTTTCATTGATTTCAAACAATAGGACGGTATGCAGAGACTAAAGCTCAGTAGGGTTAGAGAATGAAGATCAAAGCTCAGAAGATATAACATGATGATAGTCAGAAGGGAGAGCGCATTGTAGAAACATGATAAGATCAAGTTAGGACCATTGACACGCAAGAATCAGATCAACGATAGGGATTTATTGTGGAGAGTGAAAGCATAATTAAACAACATGTTATTTCCAATACCTCAATTAGTCAAGACCGTCAGATATTATAGATTGAAAGATCGATGATTGTGGTTGACTCACCAACAATCGCACAACTTCAGTTGTCGATCTTGGGTGATGAATTAAACCACTCGCAAGTTGTGGTTTCTAAATCCACATTGACCATCGATGGTCACTCAACAATAGATCTATGGTTGGAATTAGTTCCACTACCAACGAGCGGTTTGCATTGCGGAACTCAACGATAGTCTTAAACATTGTGCTAGTTGAGGACCCCATAATCATCCTTGATCGTTGATCTTCTTCGAGAGACTTCTAGACCGTTGGATCAATTTAAGTGGAAGGATAGGATAAGAAACACAAAAGGGCTGAGATCTTGATTACACTAATTCCCAATAGACGTTGGATTTAAACCAAGGCAAATCAACATCACAAATAGATCGAGCCATAGATCTAAGATCATGATCAACGAACATCATTCATTTCAGGTTAAAAGTTGTGAGGAGGTTACACTTTTGGGAATCTCACTTTTGAAGAATTGTGAAGTGGAGAAATCGAATTACCGGCCCGAAGTCTTGAAGGTTGAAATTCTAAAGTCACTCTCAGCCGTCGATTTGAGATACATTTCAGATAGTATTATGACCATTAGATCAAGGAGAAGAATGTGTGCCACATCGAGAGATCTACGTCAGCAAACCATGTCAGCAAGGACATGTGGTACAGTCAGATAATGATAAGTGTCAATATGGAATCAACATTTAATGTACGTGTAAATCATGAATCTGAGTGACACGTGACAACCACTCAGCCTATTTCATGTAAACAAGTGACATCAGTAAGTTATGTCACTTTGGGAGTTTTACTTTGGGAGTTTCACTACCAACAAATTACCTAAGTCTCGAAGGCCAAAGTACCAAAGTGGACATGAGTCATCCAATGTAACGAACACTTCGGGAGTGTTCTCAACTGTTGATCAAGTCCTGACCGACGATTTTCTTGAAAGGGATCTGATAAGATTGGATTGTACATCTAAATGAAGTATTGAATATTGATCGTCCGATCTGTTTCGATGAAATCTGATTCAGGATATTTGAAAGGTTCCGAAGTGTAACACCCTTGTTTCCCCTAGCTTGTAATTAATCATAAAATAGGATTACCATGCTAAGGCATGTGGACAATGTAAATGTATTATTGTTAAATTGCCCATAACTGACTATTTGGGGATGAAGCCTTGAAATACGAGCCATGATATCTCTAGAGGAAAGAAATCAGTTAATAAATAAAGGAACAGTGGTTGAATCATTAACCAAACCCATGAATGGAAGCATGGTTTAGCTACAGGATGTCAGCTTGAAGTACCACAGAGACCTGTAGACCCGAGCTTCCTTTTGGCATAAGGAACAGGATAGGTCAGAAACCTTCCAGAGGAGGGAAGGTAAGATACATACAGAGACAACAAGAGAGGATACATGGGACGAGAGAAAAATATCATAAGGGATATGTGCGAACCCAAAGGAAGTGTTGAGAACACGACCTGAAGGACTCAAACGTGAGCTTGATGTTGAGGAAGCATCTAATAAACCTCTCAGGGTCATTGTGACAAAGAGAGTTTCTATGAGAGATGGTGTAAATTTCCTACTGATATCATGGCTTGGCACGGGGGTGGCCAAAGTGCTAAGAATCAATGCCTCTGAGCCTATGGTTGGGTGGAAAGGTGCATACCCACAGTCAGTTGGTTGGATGCAACTTGTAATGGATAAGTATTCTCATACCTTGTGAAATTAAGGTGTAATTATGTAATGAAATGGGATATACTATGAATGACCCAGGGATGTGTATGTTTGCTTAATGGTTATACTGTATCTCTTTATTCTTGTTTAAATTGTGTATTTAAGCAAGTATGGATTGGACATGTTTTGTATTCGTAAATTCTTGCGCCCTTTGGTGGCTTAAGCTAGATCCATGAACTGTGAGTTCGTCGACATTGGGCATAGTTTCATGTATGCATGTCGACACTCCTAGTCTTTCTAAGTCCCTTGGAGGAGGGAGTCTGTTAAATATTAAGAGATATAGTGCACATATGCAAAGGCTCTCTACGAGGCAGGCAGAGACCGAGAATCCCTTAAGTTCTAGAGTTGAGGAATGAGTGTAAGGGGTGCGCGGAAGGATTCTTCAAAGCATTGTGTTCAATAGATAGAGTGCAAAGCTCTTAATCCTTTTAGTGCTAAAAAAAGCTAGGAAAGAACAATGAGGTTGAAGTATCAAAATAAGGGAAGGTCCCTTTGTTTGGAAGATGAATGGATGAAATCTGTTTGGAAAGAGCCACAATCTTATGTGATCGTTGGATATGAGAAAGAGCATGGGAGTTAACCCTCGAGTCATTTGGATTTCACGAGTTTGGCGAACTAAGTGAATTCGTCATGAGGGAGGTAAAATCCCTGAAGTTCTGAAGTCTCGAGGTTAACTCTGAACCTTATATCTGAGGCTTCCTAGGAACCGTCCCGACTGCCAGATCTAGGAAGTAGATGATATTCAAGTTACCAGAACTACCCATGACTTAAGAAACTGATAACAAACATGTTAGTTCATGGACGCGATCAACCTATGTCATTGGTATCGTTGGGAATGGAAGATCAATGACTAGGATTAGACTAGAGTTGAGCGATCACTTCTTAGATTGCAGAGGTGGTACCCCACAATCACTGTGAACCGTCGATCTAAGAATGGAGATCGAGGGTGGGGAATCATTGTAGAGTGTGGGGGTGAAAGTAGTAGACGCGCTAGTTCATTGCCCGCAATTTACCAACGTCGTTGATCTCATCGTGCTGGAAGATAAATGACTCCAGTTAAGACCAAGTTGAGAGAGCACTTTCCAAATTGCATAGGTCGAACTCTTTGATAAAGAGCACACATTCTAGAGCCCCGCAATTTATGTGAACCATCGATCATCATTGACCTTTGCTCTAAGTTTGAAGAGATACCTGAAACACAAGGAATGTGTGGGAAGGATAAATATTCAAGGGGATCAATCTCTGAAGAAATATCACTTTCAGGCGCGTAGACGAATTCCAAGAGATAGACCCATAGGAGAAGCAAAGGTTGAGGCTTTTGAACACTTAGAAAATCTTCTAAGTCAGAAGAGATCAAGAAGCTCAGGGGGAGGAGCGACAATGTCATAAGTCTATAGACTCTGGGTAAAGGACTGAAGTAAACATCAACTGTCATATCATCCGAAGTAAATGTTATTCGTTGGATCTAGAGGACATGTGGTGTAATTCTGTGGACTCTGGGTAAAGACCCGAAGTAGATCCTGTCTGTCGGTCGATAGGAGATACACGTCAATAGATCGGAGTCTTTAGGGAAAACTACTTTGGAGGTTTCCAAGTGAGGATTGTGATAAACTCCTGAAGTCTCGAAGGCTGAAGAAGATCGCAATGTCCATTACAAAGGGACACATGGAAAAAATCTATGAAGTTCGGGTGAAAGAAATCCAAGAGAAACGAGTGCATAGGAGTCTGAAACTCTCGAAGCCCGAAGAGCCGAAGAATTGAAGAGAATATGGATTGTCATATCTAGAGGGTATGTGGAAAAATATCGTGAACTCTAGGTGAAATTACTCTGAGAGAAAACAAAGGACTAAAGTTGGAAATCGCTAAACCTTGAATAGCTGAAGTAGCTAGGAGTCGTCAATCTGTGAGAGGAAACATGTCATCAAATCACAGAATATAGATAAAACAATCTAACAAAAACAGAGCGTGTTGAAAATGATATTTTAAATCACCGAAGGCCAAAGTCTTGAAGCAGATGAAAACCATTGATTTGAAAGTGGACGCATGGCACCAGATCTAGAACTCCGGGTATGATGCACTCCGGAGGAAAGCATAGGGTGAAAGCATCGAATTCCCGAAGGAAATATCGATCATTGATCGAGGAGGAGGTCTAAGGACCGTTGATCTAGTCTTGGTTGAAAAGTGCCAAAGTCCTGAAGAGGACCAGGGCTATTAATTTGGGGAGGACAGGTGTAAAAAGATCTGACAGTTCAGAGCATTTCACTCTAGAGATTTGTGTTTGTGGAGAGAGGATATAGACTGTTGATCGGAGTATATGCGTGGCGAAGTATCATGAACCCCAGAGAAATATGTTCGAGAGTTTCAGTTGAGATTTGAGACTCCCAATGTCAGGAGAGATGGAGACCCTAAGAAAATCTTAATAGTCCGATCATCCGAAGTAGACTCAGTCATCAGATCGTCCGAAGTAAATCTCAAGCGTCGGATTGTCTGAGGTGAATTTGGACCATTTGATCCAGAAGAGATGCAGCGTATATTAGAGGATTTCAGGTAAAGTCTTGAAGTAATTCATAGCCATCAGATCAAGAGGACAAGTGGAATAAATATGTATATTTCAGGTAAACACCCGAAGAAAGCCTCAATTTTCTGATTCAAGTGGAAACGCGGTAGGAATTTGCTTACTTCAAGGGGAAGTGAAGTTTGAGATTTTAGATCTCAGAAGTCTGGAGACCCAAAGTAAATATCGACCATGATCGAGAAAAGGGCCACAAGACCATTGATATAGTTAAAAGTTCAAACCCCTGAAGTAGAGGTAGAGCCGATGATTGAGAAGGACAGGTGTCCACAAATTGTCGACTCCAAAATATTGATGTGCGGAAGAAAGGAAATTTTGAGACTCGAGAATTCTGAAGTTTGAAATTCCGAAACAAATCATAGCTGTTGATTTGAAAGAGTTCATGTATGATCCACAACTTTAAAAGGGATATATCTGAGTCGTCAGTTCAGAGGCACCGTCAGTATTGTGAGATCAATGGTCAAATAGTATTGTGAGGATCGGATATGCGCTAACTTTAAAAGTTGAAGGCAGGTCACAATCCAAACCATGATTTTGAAGAAAGGACACATGGAGGCTCAAGGAGAATTGCGGGCCGAAAGGTAGTTTGGTTTCAAACCGCCTTTGGTCGCGCCCACAATTGTGTTTTTGCCTGAGGTTATCGCCCAAGGTCACCTCAAGGAGGGGCTTATCATAAAAGGGGATAGTGCCCAAACTTAGAGATTCCACAAGCACGAAGGGAAAGGTCACAGTGACCATTAAACCTACACCAGGAACTCAAAAGGGTCTATGTTTTATTACAGAACGAGACCATAAAGGTCTCAGAGAGTCGTTTGGTTCCAGAATAAGAGATCATTTATCGAGAGGTCGGGATGGTTCCCTAACTTTCCAAATTATAAACCATGGATGGATAATCTATCCTTTAAGAAAAGCAAAATGATTTTATGCCCTATCGTAGGTGTGTTACAAATTGGTATCAGAGCATGGTTACAACACCTGGCCTACTTGGGCTCATGTACGAGTCACGTACATGATCCCTTCATGGTATTGGTATCTTCATCTACTCCTTGAGGAGAAGGACTACATATTGAACCTGTGATTTTGGGAATTCTTGTTGAATTTCAGCAGAAGAATTTCTTTATCCCATTGTCAAAGTGATAACTACTCTTACCGGAGTAGGGATATGCTAATTAACATTTAGAATAAGACTTGAATGTGGATAACTGAAGGTGGCGGGGTTTTGTCAAAAGCAGTTGAAGCCCGAGGGATGGATGACCTGGTGTTCATAAAACTACTTCTAAGCATGGGAAGTTGGAACTTCAGGCACTGATGATGGTAGATTATATAATGGTTAATACATTTGTGGGCTTAAAGGAACCTAATAGGATCAGGTTGGATCCTTGGAAGTTATAGTTACTGCTCTATATTAAAAGTGGAGTATATAAATCCTCATGACCAGAGAAAAGTGAGATGGGTAAAACCCTATGGATGTTGTGGAAAGAAGGTTTTCTTGCTAGACATTGTCGCATAAAGAGGAAAGTGACCCTGGTTGGTTATTTCCTTGAGAAAAGGCAACATCAATACAAGATATGACTGTGAGATTAGTCATGTAGGTGTCCGAAATCTCAAACTAAAGGACACTAATGATGAAATTAAACCATCAAGTGAATGCATGAGGTAAAAAGGTGCAAGAGATCCACCTACTTATACACAAATGTGTATACATGATCATAAGGATGATTCAAATATCCTTGGGAAAAGGATATAGAATCTTGATATGTCCATGTGTGTGAATGACATGGAAAAAGTGCAAGCAATAAACTAGCATGATGAATACTTATATGTGTTTAATTATGCTTGAGTACATGGGTTTAATGCATTATGGAGCTTCCTAATATGAAGCCTGATAGTAATACCAGTTAGGTATGAATAGTATTAAATGTGCAAGTGATGCACAGGTATGAAGTAAGTTAACAAAACCGGAATATGTATGGATACATAATTTGGGTACATGACAAAGATGCATGTTTATACTTCTTATGGGATATTTGGTAAACTGTTGAAGCTAACTGTTACACATTATTTTCGTCATACCTATGATCGTTAATGAGGTAAACCTATCTGTTTCCTTCAGAGGGGTCAGTGGCCTATGTTCCTAAAGAGAGAAGGGAGAAGAACTTTTCCTGAGAAAAGAAGTTGCATTTTCCTATGTAAAAACCTTATAAAAAGGGAAGTTCGCAGGTTGCTATATAGACAGGGTGCGAGAATGACCCATTCTCGTAGGTTGCACTATAGCCAGGGTGCGAGGTGTTCGTAGGTTTCTCTATAGCCAGGGTGCGAGAATTCCATCACGTGAGAAAAATTAGCGTTTTCTTGAATCTTCTAGAAGGAGAAGCTTCTATGGTGAGGTGGCATCCGAATGGTTTGCATCTTAGTCGCTTTCATGATTTAGTGGGATCATCCTAACCTCCTCACCTTATCCTCTTCAACTTATAAAAGGAGAGGAGTTCTCATGGAGAAAGCTAGCTTTTGTTAGCTTGGGTTAGCTTT
>JZKD02S0332807.1:0-19302 GCA_000966675.3 Picea glauca
GAGAGCTATAAGAATGTGGAGAGAAGATGAAGTGAGTGAGTGGGGTAGAGAGAGATTAGAAGGGAAATAATGGGGGAGAGAGAGGGGAGGAAGAGGGACATAATGAGAGAGGGTAGGAGGGGGAAGAGAGAGGGGAGGGAGAGTGAGAGAGGGATAGGGAGAGTGAGGTCAGACATAAAGAGAGGAAGATAGCGGGAACGAGGGAGGGGGTCAGAGAGAGAGAGAGAGAGAATTATTTTTGTTAATAGGAGCACGTGTGCGCTCCTATTTCTAATAATGTGCACACATTTTAGGAACACGTGAGTGCCTTAGGAACGTGCACGGGCTTTATGAACATGTGCGTGTTCCAAAAGTGTGCACAGGCTTTATGAACATGTGCGTGTTCCTAAAGTGTGCACACACTATTCGAATTTCAATTTTTTCTGGGTGGGAGTCACAACTCTAACATACATGTTTTCTAAGTTGGTTTCCTCAGATTTAGTTTCAAGATGACAAACCTAGTGGTTCAGTCTCCAAATACATAAAAACCTCCATTTTTATGAATTCCTCTCCATATATCTGTCTTTGACGTTATTTTTATATAGGCTACACAATTCAGTTATTGATGAAACTACAAGCACATATAGAGTTGTCTATGCAGTTTCCAAATATACATTTAAAAAAATAAATAATGTTTACTATTTTTAATCTATTTTTGTCTTGACATATATCAAAATCCTAGAATACATACCTCTCTTATTTCTTCTATAACGTTTTCTCGGCTTAACCATTTCTCAAATGCGTTATATGCAACACTAGAGGAGACCGATACCTATGATCTAAAAATAAATAAAAATTGTTTTGATCATGTTAAGACCCTTTTATCTTGCATGAACAAAAGACGTTGTAATTTCATGCATATGTTGACTTTGATAATTTCAAAAAAATATAAAATTAATATTAAAAATTTCCAAAAAATACACGACATAAGAAAAATGGGTTCTCTACAAGTATACAAGTTTTTGGAATGAAATTACACCGCTAAGACACTCAACACTTGCACGAACGAAAACACATACCTTATATTTTGTTGGAAAAATAAGATACCACTGTTAGAAAAAATCAAATTTGACTTAGTTATTCACAATTTCTATGAATACAAGTTATATATTCGGAAATATAATTCAATTTCCTACATTTAATATTCTTACACCATATTCAAATTCATTGTAAAAGTACCTTGAATAATCCATCCAAGTTAACAAATTGTTGTTTTTCCAGGTTTACATTGCCACTAACGCGTCATAAGAGACCACCATTGGCTTGCACTCACCCTGGTGTGGTTTTTTATTGGGGAGAATGCCGGTGCGCTTTTTTATTGGGGGAGCACCGATGCACTTTGTTATTCGGGAGCATCGATGCACTTTGTTATTGAGGGAGCACTAACAAAATTTTAGTATTTTATATTAATAGTGGTTATCAGTGTGCTTTATTTGTTAATCACCGAGGAATTATGTTTTGTAATAGCATTGGGGCACACGGTCAAATTAATAGTACTGGTGCACATGGTTGACTTAGGTGCACTAGTGTGCATAGTTGAATTAGGCACACCGATGTTAAAACCTCTGCAAAAACCTTCTCTTGCCCGCCTTCGTTAAATGCCTCCGCTATAAACGTATAAGGGATAAATTTTTCAGAGCGGGGGGGGTTGGAGAATAAAGGAGGGATCCATATACTATATGCCGAAGGTGAAGTGTTTAAAGATACCATAATATAACTAAAGTTTATTGACATGGAAAGAATGAATGAGATACACACTTGGAACAATAAAAGAGGGGGGAGCTCATGATATTTTAAAAAGGATTGATAGTTTATTAATCTATGAATCCCTAATGACCTATGGATTGGTTTTTGAATCTATCATATTGCCTAGTGTTGACTTAGATCACTAACATATCGGTTTATTTATAGATACAGTAGGTAAGCCTAGTTAGAAACCATTCAAATTTGAAAATTTTTGGTTAGACCATCCATATTTTCAAGAAAACATTTCCAATTGGTGGATTGAAGTGGTCATTCATTGGGAAACTCTAATGTATCAGTTCCAACAAAGGTTAAAAAATTTAAAACAAAATCCCAGACAATGGAACAAGGATGTTTTTGTGAACATTTTCAAAGACAAGAATGACTTGGAAAATAAAATGGCCATGATCCAACAACATATCATGCAAGGTGGGTGAATAGATAAATGAACCAAGTAGAATTCAAAATCCAAGGGAATATTAATGAAATATATAAGAAAGAAGAAATTTGATGGTGAAAAAAATCTAGGATTTAATGGCTCAAGGAAGGGGAAATAAATATTGAGTTATTTCACAATTCAATGATATAGTGTATTCACACAGACATAAAAAATTCCTTACAATATGGGAAAGGTAACAAATTAACTTCCCACCAAGATCTAGAATAAGAATTGTTTCCTTCTACAAATCTCTCCTATTAGAACCTTAACTAGATAGGTTGGTAGCTATCAAATAGATCACTCATCATATACCTACACTTGTAATTGAAGAAAAAAATGATACTTTAATGAGGGTGATATTAATTGAATAAGTAGAGAAAAAAATCAAGGGTATTTGAGATGGAAAAATTTCGGGACTAAATGGGTTCATTATAGATTTTTTTCATGCTTGTTGGGATGTGGTCAAACAAGACAAGTGGGATCTCTTGGAAGAATCTAGATGAACCACATCAATTCTCCCTACTCTTAATGCCACTTTTTTCACTCTTATTCCCAAATAAGAGAAAGCTTCTAACCATATAAAGTATCACCCTATATCATTGTGCAATGTGATTTATAAAATTATAACAACTTAGACGATTTCAAACCATCTTAACCTTTGATGCCACATCTTATTTTCGATGAGAAAAATTGATATGTAGAGGGACAAAAAATCATGGATGGTATTATCCTAGCCCATGAAGTCATACACTCTCTCAACTCCTCCAAGAAACATGGGATGCTAATCAATTTGAACATGTCAAAGGAATTTGAAAAGTTAAGTTGGAAGTACATCAAGCATATCCTTCTTAATTTTGACTTCAATATTCAATTGGTTAACTATATCACGTCCTTAACCTTGACCACCTTCTTCTTCTTTCTGGTCAATGGTGAACCCTTTACTACTTTTTAGCCTTATAGAGGTATTCGACAAGGTGATCCTCTCCCACCCTTCCTTTTCATTCGAATGGTTGAGGGGATTGGAAGGAGTTTGTCAATAGTTGTGAAAGGAAAACACATAAAGGGAATTACACTGCATGGAGAATATTCACCTTCTTCCCATATTTAGTTTATTGACAAAATATTATTATGAGCATCCCCTCAATCAAAGAATCTTTGGAACTTTAGCAGATCCTTGAAAACTTTATGGCAACCTCAATCACTTCCATCAACTATTCTAAGTCTCAACTCTTTTTTCAATACCATTGTTGCAGTTCAAGCACATATTAGAAGAATTTTAGGTCTTTGATGTAGTTCTGTTCCAACCAAATATCTAGGATACCCTTTAGTCGATAATGTTCTCTATAATGTATCATGGGAAGACATTCTTTCTAGAATGGGGAAAAAGATCTCAAATTGGTCTTTTAGAGCCCTATATTTTCCAGATCACTTAATACTTGTCAAATTTGTGTTTCAAACCATGCCTCTTTATATTTTCTCAACACTATCTGAAGTCACACACTCTCTCAAGTCCTCCAAGAAACATGGGATGCTAATCAATTTGAACATGTCAAAGGAATTTGAAAAGTTAAGTTGGAAGTACATCAAGCATATCCTTCTTACTTTTGGCTTCAGTCTTCAATTGGTTAACTATATCACATCCTTAACCTTGACCACCTTGTTCTTCATTCTGGTTAATGGTGAACCCTTTACTACTTTTTACCCTTATAGAGGTATTCAACAAGGTGATCGTATCCCCCCCTTCCTTTTCATTCGAATTGTTGAGGGGATTGGAAGGATTTTGTCAATAGCTGTGAAAGGAAAACACATCAAGGGGATTAAACTGCATGGAGAATATTCACCTTCTTCCCATCTTTAGTTTGTTGACAAACTCTTATTATGAGCATCCCCTCAATCAAAGAAGCTCTGGAACTTTAGCAGATCCTTTAAAACTTTATGGAAACCTCAATCACTTCCATAAACTATTCTAAGTCTCAACTCTTTTTTCAATACCATTGTTGTGGTTCAAGCACATATCATAAGAATTTTAGCTCTTTGATGGAGTTCCCTTCCAACCAAATATCTATGAGCCCCTTTAGTCGAGAATGTTCTCTACAATGTATCATGGGAAGACATTCTTTATAGAAAGGGGAAAAAGCTTTCAAGTTGTTATTTTAGAGCCCTATATTTTCCACATCACTTAATACTTGTCAAATTTGTGTTTCAAACCATGCCTCTTTATCTTTTCTCAACACTATCTCCACCAAAACATGTACTAAATGTCGTAAGAAACCTTCAAAGGAAATTTCTATGGGGAGGGAACAAATATGAAATAAAGTGGGCTCAAGTGGATTGGGAGAAGGTTTGTCTCCTTAAGCTAGCCGGTGGGTTAGGTATGAGAGATCCCGAAACCCTCAACTCTATTCTAGGTGGTTAAACTTGGTGGTGATGGATTCGTAGTGGAAATTGGCTATGGGGAAAAATATAGAGAAATAAATATGTTGTAGGCCTAGATGATCAAGACCTTATTAGGATGAGAGGGGACAAGCCTGGATCTCTAATCTATGATGCTTCTAGGAAAAATAGATAGTTAATCCAAAATCATTGTTTTTGGGAAATAAGAGATGGTATATCATCTCTTTTCTAGGAATACTCTTGGTAGAAACTTCCAATACTAATGACTCAACCTATTTTACAACGCCATTTGGATAACATTCCAGCTAAGGAAAGGAAAACTATTAGTCACTATTAGATTCACAATAATAATGACCTTGCCTGATACACTTGGTTACCCAAGGAGCAGTGTCATTATATCTAGAATAACATCAATTTGGAGGAGTTTTGAAATGAGCTCACAAAGAAAAGAATTGAGATCAAGACTCGACCATACAAATTGCATTAGGAGTATCAACTAGGTGGGATGTTTACTCTCAAAGAATCCTATTCAATAACATCTAGACATAAATATCTTCCTCATGACCCAATTTGGACTTTAAAACTTTGGCCCAAAGTTGCATCCTTCTTATGGCTAGTGGATTAATAAAAGATTCTAACCTGGGATCAATTGCTTTGAAGGGGATTTGAAGGAAAATCCCTTTGTCATCTATGCAGACAAAAGTATGAAACCATAGATTTTTTTTGAACACTTGTACTTATACACCATTTCTATCTGATTGAGGGGAAATCTAATTTAGGTAGTCATACCAAAACACAGATAGTGTCAAAGAAACTCTTGAACATTGGTGACAAGGCGTATTCTCAATTAACATTTTAAATAAAATTTGGCAACTCTTCCTTGGATTCCTAATGTGGGAGATCTGGAAGGAAAATTATCGTAGAATATTCAAGGATAACTAACAATTAGAGTATTGAGACTACACAAAATGAGTCATGACATAAAGCAAACCCTCTATCTCACTCACTGGAGTAGAGAGGGTCTACAATGAAATAACCAAGAACATATTATTCTAGAACCTTGGAATCTCAATCTAACTCCTTCATCACTAGGTTCTCCTCACCCTCGTCCTTGTTTATCCAATCCGAGTGTATGGTCTCTACCCCCTTCAGGGTTCCTCAAGCTCAATTTTGATGGTGCTTGAAAAGGGAATCCAAAGCTAGCATGTTATGGGAGAATCATTGATAATAAGAAGGGGCACACTATCTAGGTATATGAAGAATATTGGGAGTTTGAAAACGATAATGCAACAAAAATATGGGCCCTTAACACTGGCCTATAGTTGGAAATTACCTAAGGGTACTCCAAATTAGTAGTTGAAGAAGATTCACAACTTATATCCCTCTTTGTTAGTTGCAATTTATCTTTTGGAATTGAATCTCTTCTCAGTTATATACCTCTCATCTCAATTCTCATTCCTTCCCATGTTCGAAGAGAAGCTAACAAGGTAGCATATCGTCTAGCTAAAGGAAGAGTTAACTTGGTTCATAGCTCTCTATCTTCTGGTTGGGTCTAATTTTCAAACAATATCCTCAATTCTGACTGCTTAAACTTATCCCGCAAAGACCTCCATTACCTGGATGGGGTGAATGACGATCGACCCAATATTGGATAGACTAAGGACAACCTAACACCTTTGTGTTCTAGCAATGGAATTCCAAGCAAATAAGACCTTTGATTCTCTCCCAGGTTTTTCAAGTTTAGCTTGTTATATTCCATTTTTTTTTTATCTAAGTATATCATGAATCTTAGTATATTTTGGAAATTTGTTTATAGTTGGCTTATTTTCTAGTAAGGGAGGCCAACTGGCTCCTTTAGTTTTTCACTTAGGATCTATCATTTTTTGGATGTAATAAAATCTCTAAATGCTTGTCTATAGAAATGGTTTGGTTTCCTAGGAAGACCAATTATGAGTTGCCTATACACTTCTGTAACTATTAATTAGATCAATAAAATCCTTCTTCTAGTTTATGTGTGTGTGTGTCTTTAAACGACATACATCTTTTATTCTTTCTATATTTTTTTATCACCTTAACCATTTTAAAAATAAACTATAAGTTGCACTAGTATAGACCAACATCTACAATCTAAAAATAAATAAAAAATTCTTTGATAATGTTAAGACCCTCATACCCTACACTAATGAAATACCTTGTAATTTCAAATATATAATGACTTTCATAATTTAAAAAGAAGTATAAAATTAACATTATAAATTTTGAAGTCCCTGAGGTGTAGGATAGTTGGTGACGGAGTGTGTTGTTAAGGTGCTCTGTGATGTTAAGTCACCGGTTTGAAACTTGCGGGGACAAAAAATCCAGCCATGTTAAGGGTTGTTGTGGTTCAAGTCGAGTGCGATCTTCAGGTGATTTTAACTGATTAGATGCCCCTAAGTCGCGGTTTCTTAGCCACAGGTTAGTCCCACATGTCATGAACAAACTAACAAACAAACAAAAAAAAACATTATAAATTTTGAAAAAATAGCCCTACACGAGAAATTACATCATTGTGTCAAAATGCTCTATTTTTCTACATCTCAGTGGGAGGGAGATGTGTAATTCCTTTAGTGCTCAACATGGAGCCAAATTGGTGTATGAGACAATTTGGTGTATGAGACCCCCTCCTCCCATCTGTTTGACTCGTAAAGTCTATAGGTAAGATGGACTTTTAGGCACTCACCATTGCACTAACTAAAACACATGGTGCTATATTTAGCATGAAAAATAACATACACATGTTAGAAAAAACTCAAATTTCACATAGTCATACACAAATTCTATAAATAAAATTATACATTCAGAAAGATAATTTAATTTCCTACATTTCATCTTTTTACAACATATTCAAAATCATTGTAAAAGTACCTCGAATCATCCCTCCACTTTAAAAACTTGTTGTTTTTCCATGTTTTCAATGTCACTCATGTGTCANCCTAAAGTGTGCACAGGCTTTATGAACATGTGCGTGTTCCTAAAGTGTGCACGGGCTTTATGAACATGTGCATGTTCCTAAAGTGTGCACACACTATTTGAATTTCAATTTTTTCCAGGTGGGAGTCACAACTCTAACATACATGTTTTCTAAGTTGGTTTCCTCAGATTTAGTTTCAGGATGACAAACCTAGTGGTTCGGTCTCCAAATACATAAAAACCTCCATTTTTATGAATTCCTCTCCATATATCTGTCTTTGACGTTATTTTTATATAGGCTACACAATTTGGTTATTGATGAAACTACAAACACATATAGAGTTGTCTATGCAGTTTCCAAATATACATTTAAAAAAAAAATAATAATGTTTACTATTTTTAATCTATTTTTGTCTTGACATATATCAAAATCCTAGAATACACACCTCTCTTATTTCTTCTATAACGTTTTCTCAGCTTAACCATTTCTCAAATGCGTTATATGCAACACTAGAGGAGACCGATACCTATGATCTAAAAAAAATAAAAATTGTTTTGATCATGTTAAGACCCTTTTATCTTGCATGAACAAAAGACGTTGTAATTTCATGCATATGTTGACTTTGATAATTTAAAAAAAAATATAAAATTAATATTAAAATTTCCAAAAAATACACGACATAAGAAAAATGGGTTCTCTACAAGTATACAAGTTTTTGGAATGAAATTCCACCGCTAAGACACTCAACACTTGCACGAACGAAAACACATACCTTATATTTCGTTGGAAAAATAAGATACCACTGTTAGAAAAAATCAAATTTGACTTAGTTATTCACAATTTCTATGAATACAAGTTATATATTCGGAAATATAATTCAATTTCCTACGTTTAATATCCTTACACCATATTCAAATTCATTGTAAAAGTACCTTGAATAATCCCTCCAAGTTAACAAATTGTTGTTTTTCCAGGTTTACATTGCCACTAACGCGTAATAAGAGACCATCATTGGCTTGCACTCACCCTGGTGCGCTTTTTTATTGGGGGAACACCGGTGCACTTTGTTATTCGGGAGCATCGATGCACTTTGTTATTGAGGGAGCACTAACAAAATTTTAGTATTTTATATTAATAGTGGTTATCAGTGTGCTTTATTTGTTAATCACCGAGGAATTATGTTTTGTAATAGCTTGGGGCACACGGTCAAATTAATAGTACTAGTGCACATGGCTGACTTAGGTGCACTAGTGTGCATAGTCGAATTAGGCACACCGATGTTAAAACCTCTGCAAAAACCTTCTCCCGCCCACCTCCGTTAAACACCTCCGCTATAAACGTATAAGGGATAAATTTTTCAGAGAGAGGGGGGGGGGGGGTTCTGTAAAAAACTCCGCTCGGAGGTGTTATCCTTATAATGTCAATAGATCATAGAGGGTGAATTAAATATGATCACATTTATTTAGGAGAATAAAGGAGGGATCCATATACTATATGCCAACGGTGAATTGTTTAAAGATACCATAATATAACTAAAGTTTATTGACATGGAAAGAATGAATGGGATACACACTTGGAACAATAAAAGAGGGGGGGGCTCATGATATTTTAAAAAGGATTGATAATTTATTAATCTATGAATCCCTAATGACCTATGGATTGGTTTTTGAATCTATCATATTGCCTAGTGTTGACTTAGATCACTAACATATCGGTTTATTTATAGATACAGTAGGTAAGCCTAGTTAGAAACCATTCAAATTTGAAAATTTTTGGTTAGACCATCCATATTTTCAAGAAAACATTTCCAATTGGTGGATTGAAGTGGTCATTCATTGGGAAACTCTAATGTATCAGTTCCAACAAAGGTTAAAAAATTTAAAACAAAATCCCAGACAATGGAACAAGGATGTTTTTGTGAACATTTTCAAAGACAAGAATGACTTGGAAAATAAAATGGCCATGATCCAACAACATATCATGCAAGGTGGGTGAATAGATAAATGAACCAAGTAGAATTCAAAATCCAAGGGAATATTAATGAAATATATAAGAAAGAAGAAATTTGATGGTGAAAAAAATCTAGGATTTAATGGCTCAAGGAAGGGGAAATAAATATTGAGTTATTTCACAATTCAATGATATAGTGTATTCACACAGACATAAAAAATTCCTTACAATATGGGAAAGGTAACAAATTAACTTCCCACCAAGATCTAGAATAAGAATTGTTTCCTTCTACAAATCTCTCCTATTAGAACCTTAACTAGATAGGTTGGTAGCTATCAAATAGATCACTCATCATATACCTACACTTGTAATTGAAGAAAAAAATGATACTTTAATGAGGGTGATATTAATTGAATAAGTAGAGAAAAAAATCAAGGGTATTTGAGATGGAAAAATTTCGGGACTAAATGGGTTCATTATAGATTTTTTTCATGCTTGTTGGGATGTGGTCAAACAAGACAAGTGGGATCTCTTGGAAGAATCTAGATGAACCACATCAATTCTCCCTACTCTTAATGCCACTTTTTTCACTCTTATTCCCAAATAAGAGAAAGCTTCTAACCATATAAAGTATCACCCTATATCATTGTGCAATGTGATTTATAAAATTATAACAACTTAGACGATTTCAAACCATCTTAACCTTTGATGCCACATCTTATTTTCGATGAGAAAAATTGATATGTAGAGGGACAAAAAATCATGGATGGTATTATCCTAGCCCATGAAGTCATACACTCTCTCAACTCCTCCAAGAAACATGGGATGCTAATCAATTTGAACATGTCAAAGGAATTTGAAAAGTTAAGTTGGAAGTACATCAAGCATATCCTTCTTAATTTTGACTTCAATATTCAATTGGTTAACTATATCACGTCCTTAACCTTGACCACCTTCTTCTTCTTTCTGGTCAATGGTGAACCCTTTACTACTTTTTAGCCTTATAGAGGTATTCGACAAGGTGATCCTCTCCCACCCTTCCTTTTCATTCGAATGGTTGAGGGGATTGGAAGGAGTTTGTCAATAGTTGTGAAAGGAAAACACATAAAGGGAATTACACTGCATGGAGAATATTCACCTTCTTCCCATATTTAGTTTATTGACAAAATATTATTATGAGCATCCCCTCAATCAAAGAATCTTTGGAACTTTAGCAGATCCTTGAAAACTTTATGGCAACCTCAATCACTTCCATCAACTATTCTAAGTCTCAACTCTTTTTTCAATACCATTGTTGCAGTTCAAGCACATATTAGAAGAATTTTAGGTCTTTGATGTAGTTCTGTTCCAACCAAATATCTAGGATACCCTTTAGTCGATAATGTTCTCTATAATGTATCATGGGAAGACATTCTTTCTAGAATGGGGAAAAAGATCTCAAATTGGTCTTTTAGAGCCCTATATTTTCCAGATCACTTAATACTTGTCAAATTTGTGTTTCAAACCATGCCTCTTTATATTTTCTCAACACTATCTGAAGTCACACACTCTCTCAAGTCCTCCAAGAAACATGGGATGCTAATCAATTTGAACATGTCAAAGGAATTTGAAAAGTTAAGTTGGAAGTACATCAAGCATATCCTTCTTACTTTTGGCTTCAGTCTTCAATTGGTTAACTATATCACATCCTTAACCTTGACCACCTTGTTCTTCATTCTGGTTAATGGTGAACCCTTTACTACTTTTTACCCTTATAGAGGTATTCAACAAGGTGATCGTATCCCCCCCTTCCTTTTCATTCGAATTGTTGAGGGGATTGGAAGGATTTTGTCAATAGCTGTGAAAGGAAAACACATCAAGGGGATTAAACTGCATGGAGAATATTCACCTTCTTCCCATCTTTAGTTTGTTGACAAACTCTTATTATGAGCATCCCCTCAATCAAAGAAGCTCTGGAACTTTAGCAGATCCTTTAAAACTTTATGGAAACCTCAATCACTTCCATAAACTATTCTAAGTCTCAACTCTTTTTTCAATACCATTGTTGTGGTTCAAGCACATATCATAAGAATTTTAGCTCTTTGATGGAGTTCCCTTCCAACCAAATATCTATGAGCCCCTTTAGTCGAGAATGTTCTCTACAATGTATCATGGGAAGACATTCTTTATAGAAAGGGGAAAAAGCTTTCAAGTTGTTATTTTAGAGCCCTATATTTTCCACATCACTTAATACTTGTCAAATTTGTGTTTCAAACCATGCCTCTTTATCTTTTCTCAACACTATCTCCACCAAAACATGTACTAAATGTCGTAAGAAACCTTCAAAGGAAATTTCTATGGGGAGGGAACAAATATGAAATAAAGTGGGCTCAAGTGGATTGGGAGAAGGTTTGTCTCCTTAAGCTAGCCGGTGGGTTAGGTATGAGAGATCCCGAAACCCTCAACTCTATTCTAGGTGGTTAAACTTGGTGGTGATGGATTCGTAGTGGAAATTGGCTATGGGGAAAAATATAGAGAAATAAATATGTTGTAGGCCTAGATGATCAAGACCTTATTAGGATGAGAGGGGACAAGCCTGGATCTCTAATCTATGATGCTTCTAGGAAAAATAGATAGTTAATCCAAAATCATTGTTTTTGGGAAATAAGAGATGGTATATCATCTCTTTTCTAGGAATACTCTTGGTAGAAACTTCCAATACTAATGACTCAACCTATTTTACAACGCCATTTGGATAACATTCCAGCTAAGGAAAGGAAAACTATTAGTCACTATTAGATTCACAATAATAATGACCTTGCCTGATACACTTGGTTACCCAAGGAGCAGTGTCATTATATCTAGAATAACATCAATTTGGAGGAGTTTTGAAATGAGCTCACAAAGAAAAGAATTGAGATCAAGACTCGACCATACAAATTGCATTAGGAGTATCAACTAGGTGGGATGTTTACTCTCAAAGAATCCTATTCAATAACATCTAGACATAAATATCTTCCTCATGACCCAATTTGGACTTTAAAACTTTGGCCCAAAGTTGCATCCTTCTTATGGCTAGTGGATTAATAAAAGATTCTAACCTGGGATCAATTGCTTTGAAGGGGATTTGAAGGAAAATCCCTTTGTCATCTATGCAGACAAAAGTATGAAACCATAGATTTTTTTTGAACACTTGTACTTATACACCATTTCTATCTGATTGAGGGGAAATCTAATTTAGGTAGTCATACCAAAACACAGATAGTGTCAAAGAAACTCTTGAACATTGGTGACAAGGCGTATTCTCAATTAACATTTTAAATAAAATTTGGCAACTCTTCCTTGGATTCCTAATGTGGGAGATCTGGAAGGAAAATTATCGTAGAATATTCAAGGATAACTAACAATTAGAGTATTGAGACTACACAAAATGAGTCATGACATAAAGCAAACCCTCTATCTCACTCACTGGAGTAGAGAGGGTCTACAATGAAATAACCAAGAACATATTATTCTAGAACCTTGGAATCTCAATCTAACTCCTTCATCACTAGGTTCTCCTCACCCTCGTCCTTGTTTATCCAATCCGAGTGTATGGTCTCTACCCCCTTCAGGGTTCCTCAAGCTCAATTTTGATGGTGCTTGAAAAGGGAATCCAAAGCTAGCATGTTATGGGAGAATCATTGATAATAAGAAGGGGCACACTATCTAGGTATATGAAGAATATTGGGAGTTTGAAAACGATAATGCAACAAAAATATGGGCCCTTAACACTGGCCTATAGTTGGAAATTACCTAAGGGTACTCCAAATTAGTAGTTGAAGAAGATTCACAACTTATATCCCTCTTTGTTAGTTGCAATTTATCTTTTGGAATTGAATCTCTTCTCAGTTATATACCTCTCATCTCAATTCTCATTCCTTCCCATGTTCGAAGAGAAGCTAACAAGGTAGCATATCGTCTAGCTAAAGGAAGAGTTAACTTGGTTCATAGCTCTCTATCTTCTGGTTGGGTCTAATTTTCAAACAATATCCTCAATTCTGACTGCTTAAACTTATCCCGCAAAGACCTCCATTACCTGGATGGGGTGAATGACGATCGACCCAATATTGGATAGACTAAGGACAACCTAACACCTTTGTGTTCTAGCAATGGAATTCCAAGCAAATAAGACCTTTGATTCTCTCCCAGGTTTTTCAAGTTTAGCTTGTTATATTCCATTTTTTTTTTATCTAAGTATATCATGAATCTTAGTATATTTTGGAAATTTGTTTATAGTTGGCTTATTTTCTAGTAAGGGAGGCCAACTGGCTCCTTTAGTTTTTCACTTAGGATCTATCATTTTTTGGATGTAATAAAATCTCTAAATGCTTGTCTATAGAAATGGTTTGGTTTCCTAGGAAGACCAATTATGAGTTGCCTATACACTTCTGTAACTATTAATTAGATCAATAAAATCCTTCTTCTAGTTTATGTGTGTGTGTGTCTTTAAACGACATACATCTTTTATTCTTTCTATATTTTTTTATCACCTTAACCATTTTAAAAATAAACTATAAGTTGCACTAGTATAGACCAACATCTACAATCTAAAAATAAATAAAAAATTCTTTGATAATGTTAAGACCCTCATACCCTACACTAATGAAATACCTTGTAATTTCAAATATATAATGACTTTCATAATTTAAAAAGAAGTATAAAATTAACATTATAAATTTTGAAGTCCCTGAGGTGTAGGATAGTTGGTGACGGAGTGTGTTGTTAAGGTGCTCTGTGATGTTAAGTCACCGGTTTGAAACTTGCGGGGACAAAAAATCCAGCCATGTTAAGGGTTGTTGTGGTTCAAGTCGAGTGCGATCTTCAGGTGATTTTAACTGATTA
Organism: Picea glauca; assembly: GCA_000966675.3. Taxonomy (NCBI): domain Eukaryota; kingdom Viridiplantae; phylum Streptophyta; class Pinopsida; order Pinales; family Pinaceae; genus Picea; species Picea glauca. The sequence goes on from JZKD02S0332807.1 coordinate 14,379, forward strand.
GATGCCCCTAAGTCGCGGTTTCTTAGCCACAGGTTAGTCCCACATGTCATGAACAAACTAACAAACAAACAAAAAAAAACATTATAAATTTTGAAAAAATAGCCCTACACGAGAAATTACATCATTGTGTCAAAATGCTCTATTTTTCTACATCTCAGTGGGAGGGAGATGTGTAATTCCTTTAGTGCTCAACATGGAGCCAAATTGGTGTATGAGACAATTTGGTGTATGAGACCCCCTCCTCCCATCTGTTTGACTCGTAAAGTCTATAGGTAAGATGGACTTTTAGGCACTCACCATTGCACTAACTAAAACACATGGTGCTATATTTAGCATGAAAAATAACATACACATGTTAGAAAAAACTCAAATTTCACATAGTCATACACAAATTCTATAAATAAAATTATACATTCAGAAAGATAATTTAATTTCCTACATTTCATCTTTTTACAACATATTCAAAATCATTGTAAAAGTACCTCGAATCATCCCTCCACTTTAAAAACTTGTTGTTTTTCCATGTTTTCAATGTCACTCATGTGTCATGAGAGACATCATGAGCTTTCACTCACACTATTCTCCCACAACACATGATTGTGCCACCCTATTCTCCCACAACACATGATTGTGCAGAGTGGTGCTCTACAACCTAGTGTGGAGGAGGGAAATGTTCCAAGTACATAAAAAAAATATTAAAAAAAATACTTCCATTAGAAAAACACAACAAAAATATTAAAAAAAAAAATACTTCCATTAAAAAATAAAATAAAAACGAGCCTAGATCCATCTTAACCCTGGACCTATCAAGCCCAGAGAGGGATCGAATATCTCAAGGTGAAAACCTTTCCTAAGTTTTGCGCTCTAAAAGAGGTTTCCACCTAGAGAGATTTCATCCCTCTTGGCCCTTGATACAACTAGGGTTAAGATGGGTCTAGGATGGTAATAGTTGACGTTGATGAATTTTATTCCCTCTTGTTTAGCTTGAGCTAACATTGATGCTAATGAATTGTATACTAGGGTGGTGCTCAATACCATCTTGTTATTATAGTCTTTGAATTTCCCGCCACTACAACTCATTGGATTCCACAATTATTAACTATCCTTAGGGCTTCCAATAAGACATAAGCTTGTGTTTGATTATTAGTTGAGATAGCAAAGCCCCATGCATAAGTTGTGTGAATTGTTCCTTTCGTGTTTATAATAACCCCTTCACTTACCATTATAATTTTGTTGTAATATGACCTAATGGTTAAGAACATACATTTTCTTCTTGGAAGTCACAAGTTCAAATCCAAAGAGAAAGTTGACATTTTTAATAAAAAAATAATAATTTATTAAAAATATATATACTAATTATTAATATATATTAATTTTTAAAATAATACTAACATTTATAATTTTTCGTGGAAGATGTGAGAATCCTATCATGGGTTTTAATGTTCTCATTCTTTTAATTAATATGAGACTAATTTGTTTTGCTGGAGTAGTCAAAGTTAACCCTCGTCAACTTCAACGTTCTCATTTTTTAATTAACATATCACGACTAACTTGTTTCGCTCATTGACGAGCAATGCCGCCAAAGTTCAAACGTGTCGTGCCTGTGGCCACGTAAAGATAACTTGTCTTTAATTCATACTCAGCAGAAAGATCTCTTCTTTCTACTTTAAAATTCAAAACACTGTTCATCAAAGAAATAAGTTGGACGTCTGTTGGTGACAATATACAATTACAACTACTATAAATAGATTACAGCTATTATATTTATAATAGGTAATAGGTTAGGTCTAGTCACGAGGGATAGCTCGATTGGCCAGAACGTGCGCACACTCTCTCAGGTTGGGGAGAGGTCACGAGTTCAAACTTGGCTACGAGTCCCTCGGGCTGCTGCTTTCCACTCCCATATCATCCACTATGTTCATAAACAAATAAGATTGTGCCATCAAAATCCTACGCAAACATATAAACAGATAAGATTGTGGCATCACAATCATACACAAATAAAAAATTAGATAGATGACAGCAGCAACACCAGTAACCACTGTTCACCGTCGTTGACATGGATTCCAAGTTATCACCCTTCCCAAGAGCAACGTAATATCTAAAGATATAAATTAGCATCACCAGGTTCATACCTGTAACTGGGGCTTCATTCATTAAAGCATCAGAAGAACAGCTGGAAGAGAGGTTGGAGTTGGGTATAGTCATGAAATTCCAACATTTCAAAGAATGGATGGAGTTTTGGAAGTCACCAGTGGAACCAGAGATGAGAAGAAACGATGAGCAATTTGAGTGTGCCAGCAATTTGAGTGTGCCAACAATGGATCCGAGGATTTGAGGGGAAGGCCCGTTCTCAAGACGAAAACTGGTGGATGGATGGCTTCTATTTTCATCTTAGGTAACTTTTTATATATATATTATCGTGATCTCTGTACTCAGAATGCTCAGAATGCATGCAAGCCTTTAAAAAGATTCCATATCTAATTATATTGTGCGTGAATTGTGCAGTATTTGTATTCTGTGAGATTCTGGCATACTTTGCCATTGGATTAAACATGATCATCTATTTAACAACTGTGTTGCACGAAGGGGTTGCAACTTCTGTTAAGAATGTCAGCTACTGGACAGGCACCACATGTGTTTTGCCCCTCGTAGGGGGCTTTATAGTAGATGTTTACTGTGGACGTTACAAAATGGTTCTCATCTCCTCAATAATTTATATCTTGGTGAGCTTCAAAATTCTATCCAATGTATAATTTGTAATGGTAATTTTCTTTTAAGATTTGGATAAGTTTTACGATACATTCTATTTGATGCAGGGATTAGTTTTGCTGTCGCTGTCAGTGTCCCTCCCAGCTCTGAAGTCAAATATTGGTGTTTATTTCTTTTATATGTATTTGATATCCTTTGGAATGGGTGGCCACAAGCCATATCTGTCAGCGTTTGGTGCAGACCAGTTTAACGAAGAAGACAAAACCGAGATGTTTCAGAAGATTTCCTTCTTTAATCACTGGTTTTTCTGGCTTTCAGCTGGCTTTACCTTAGCAGTCACAGTTGTTGCCTACGTCCAAGAGAATGTAAGCTGGGGATTTGGGTTCGGGATACCCACAGTGGCCATGGCTATGGGCACTGTTTTATTTCTCTGTGGGACGCCATTCTACAGACACAAGATTCCTCGAAGCAGTCCCATCACTGGAATCGCTCAAGTTGCAGTGGCTGCTATAAGAAAAAGAAATATCAGCATGCCTTCAGATCTGAGCTTGCTTTACGAGAAGGATGTTGAGTTCATGAAATCCGGTCAGAAGCTAGTAGTGCACACAGATAATCTTCCCTCTCCAGTTGCTTTTTCAGCATTTTTTTTGGTGATGAAGTTTTGAATTTGGAGTAGATCTAGAAGTTTAATCGATTTTTTAAGCATCTGGTTTGGTTTAAAATGGGGCAAAATCTCATGGTGAAGTTTTGAAATGTTTTTAAAATTGGGCAAAATCTCATGGTGAAGTTTTGAAATGCATGAAACTTTCATCCATGCCAAACTCAGGCTATTCTTGAAAATCTGACTGGATTCAGGCTTATTTTTTTGCCTGAAAAGAGGGAAGATTGCTCCCTAGTTAGCTTACTCCAAAAGAAAAGAAGTGGGCTAACTCTGGAGCAATCTTCCCTCCCAAATTCCTGCTATACAATTTTGAATTTCATGTTGATCTGGAAGTCTAATCAATTTCAATTTTCTGTGCTAGATAGATTCTTTTTGTCCTGAGAGAAGTCAGATGGTCTAAATCGAAAATGATATTTCAAAAGATAATAAATAATTTCCCCATTAAAGAATCATCTACCCTAATTACAATTATTACTAACGAAATGCAATATTAACATGTTAGGCAAATATATTATTTTGATATCTCCTTTTTTATCGGCGTTGTATTAGGTTTCTAGACAAAGCTGCCATAATGGTACAGGACTCTTCAGAATGGAATACTCGTACAGGGAAAAGCAAGGAGCCAAATCCATGGTATGTTTGCACAGTAACTCAAGTAGAGGAAACGAAGCTTATATTGAGGATAGCGCCCATCTGGTTCTCTTGCTTAATGTTTGGAATGGCATTCTCATTGAGCATATCGCTCTTCCTAAAGCAAGGAAGCACCATGGATAGAAACATAGGTCCCCATTTCCGAGTCCCATCAGCTTCTCTTATGGCCGTCCAACCCATTTGTGGACTTGTTTTCGTGGCTGTATTTGATCGTTGTATTGTACCATTGGCTAGAAGAATAACAGGAAATGAACGAGGAATAACTGTTCTCCAAAGGATTGGAATCGGCTTCTTTATTTCTATACTGTCCATTGTGACCGCAGCTCTGACAGAAAAAATGAGGATCCATGCAGCAAAAACTCATGACTTACTCGACAGACCTACAACCCCAATCCCCCTCAGTGTTTTCTGGTTAACTCCACAATTTGTTTTGATGGGACTAGCAGAGGTGTTTACTTTAGCAGGCTTACAGGAATATTTCTATGATCAAGTCCCTGATGGCATGAGCAGCTTGGGTATAGCCTTCAATCTCAGTATTGTGGGAGTTGCAAGCTTTTTGGGCAGTTTTCTGGTCATCATAGTTGAGGGAGTCACTAAACGAGGAGGGCATCCAGGATGGCTTGCCAACAATTTGAATCGATCTAAATTAGATTATTTTTATTGGCTTTTGGCTTTTCTTGACACTATTAATTTATGTTATTATATTTATTTAGCCAAAGACTATAAGTACAAGAAGGGGAGGCAAATTGCATCTATACCAACAAATCCATAGCTATTACAAAATGCCAAAGGATATGGGCATGAAAATGTTTCCTCTATTGTTTTTTCTGCTTGCTCACATCGTGGGCACAGAAAACCTAAGTCATGTTTTATCTAAGAAAAGCTGTAGAGGATTAATAA
>JZKD02S0332818.1:0-19301 GCA_000966675.3 Picea glauca
TCAAATCCCTGGGGTTTCTCTATGTATACTTCCTCCTCAATGATCTCGTTGAGGAAAGTTGTTTTCACATCCATCTAATGTATCCACCACCTCATAACTGAAGCAATAGAAATAACATCTCGAATAGAAGCATACCTGTCGACTGGAACAAACGTCTCCTCATAATCCACTGCCTCCTTCTGGGAGAACCCTCTCGCCACAAACCTCGCCTTGAACTTCTCTATGCTACCATCTGCAACATTTTGATCTTGTAGAGTCACTTGGACCTCACAATTGACTTCTGCTCCACTCTCGAAACTATGTCCCAAACATCATTCCTCATAATAAAGGTGTACTCCTCTATCATGGCATCATTCCATACATGTTGATATGCAGCTTCCTCAAAACTGGAAGGCTCGACATCAATGATGCTACTACTAAGTGCCATATTGTTAAAAAACTTCTTTGGAGGCCTGCGCTCTCTGGCCGCACTCCTAGGAGACTCACCATCATCCCTCAATGTATTCAATAGGCACCTTGGTCTCCAGAGAGGACTGGAAGGGGATAACTCCTCCTCTCCACTTGAATTCTGAACTATTGATTGTTTCTCATCCTTCAAAGCCTATTTCTCATCTTTCGTAGTCTACTGCTCCTCGTCCTCTGTCACTGTTGATGACTCCTAAGTAATCCTAGATGTCAAGTTCTCCTTGAACTTAACACCTCTCCTCACTATTTTCTTCATCTGCACTGGAATGAAGATCATGTATGCCTTTGAGGTCTCATTGTACCCCAAAAATATACTCTTATGTCCTGAAGGCTCTAGCTTCGTGCTCTTCTCCACAAGCACATGGATGTAAACTGGACAACCAAAGATCCTCAAATGATCAATCTTTGGCTTCACTCCTGAGAATGCTTCCTCTATAGTATTGTCCCCCAATATCCTATGAGGGCTCATGTTTTGCATATACACCACCATGTTACATGCCTCTACCAATGGAAACATAGGCAACTCCTAGTCATGTATCATAGCCCTGGCAGAACCGAAGATGGATTGATTCTTTCTCTCTACAACCCCATTCTGCTAAGGGTTGTATGAGATTGTCATCTCCCTCTTGATCCCTACCACCATGGAGAAATCCTTTAATTCATTGAAATCTTACTCTCCCCCATTATTTGACCTAAAGACCTTGATCTTCTTACCTATCTGGTTCTCTACCTGAGCCCTAAACTCTTTGAATCGACCGAAGACCTCATCCTTGGCCTTCATAAAGGAGATCCAGGTTTTTCTAGAAAAATCGTAAGTAAACATCACATATTATGATGATCCCTGTAATGATGCTACTTGCATAGGCCCACTCACAAATGAATGGATAAGATCCAATATCCCCTTGGACCTACTCTCACTGCTAAGAAAATCATCCTTGGAATTCCTACCAAGTGCACACCCTATGCACACTTCGTGTTGCACAATATTGACCTCTAGAAGACTTGTAGCAATCCCCTTTAGAATCATAAATTCCCTATATTGTAGGTGTCCCAACCTCTTGTTCCACAACTCGCATAGGATGTCATTCTCGTGTACCAAATCCTGAACAAGATTGCTCTGCAACCTGTATAAATTTCCTTCTCTAACCCCCAACGACTATTGCGTTGTTCGGGCTAGATTTCTCTGGATGTATGAGTACCTACCATCTCTCAAAAGTAATGGAAAAACCCCTCCTCCATAGCTGAGACTAAAAGAAAATTATTCTTCAAACTGGTATGTAAAGTACATCTTGGGCATTCAATGAACCTCCTTAATCAAGATGAAATGTAATTGTTCCCTCTCCCTTCACTGCATACTTGGCATCATCACCAAGTTGCACATGAAGATCTATGTCACTCTTTTTCATACTACAAAATAGATCTCATTCTTTTATCATATGACGATATGCACCATTGTCCAGGAACCAAGCACTCCTCGTTGTTGTATCGGTAGAAAGGTAAGAAACCAGTGAGTAATCCTTCTCAAACTTCGCTACAAACTCATCAAGTTGCATCTCTCTTGATGTTGTTGTCTATGTCTTTCCATTACCCTTCTTATTCTTCTCCAAACACTAAGATGCATAATGTCCATTTTTATGACATGAGAAACACTTGATTTTACTGAAGTTCTTCTTCTTCCCCAGTGTGATGATCCTCCATCATTGTTACCCTTCTTGTTGGAACTCATTCATTTTCCCTTCCTTGTCTTACTGACAAGGGCCGTGTTTTTTTCACTACCTCTCTGCTTGTTGCTCTTAGACTCCTCCCAAGTATCTTCTTGGATGCAATCATCCCAAAGTCTCTGCCAATCTAGGATATTTTCTCGAGCGCAAAATCCCTTGACAAATGGTTCCCAAGACTTGGGAAGACCATTCAATGCCACATTCATGAGTTCCGCATCCTCCATTTTCCCCCATACAATTTCAATTTGATCACACACTTGTGTGATCCTCGTGAGATAGTTGGTAACATTATTAGATCTAGACATCTTCACTGATTTGAGTGTATTCCTTAAGACCATCTTCCTATTCATGTTCTTGCTTTGGAATAAACTTGACAAGGCATAAAATATCTATTTGGTCATCTTCTTCTCGGTTCAGTGAGATATGATCCTTCACGGTATCCAGGAGGAACCTCATTGCTTTGATCTCCTTCTTGTTGTGAGAATCCAAAGTTGTTGTATATGTCAGTGGAGTAACTAATTTATCCACTAATTCCCAAAGGTCATACTCCTTCAAAGCCAAAGTTACCCTTGATTTCCAATATAGGAAGTTGGTTTCTCCATCTAATCTATCTTCAACTCTCAATGAATTTGTTGTCATCCCTAAGACCTGATAAATTGCCCTAGAAACAACTCATTGCTGAAAAATGCCCATGTACAGACTTGTACATGATTGTCACCACTGTAACCCACAAATGAACGTGATTGTCACCACTGCAACCCGTGTATGTACGTGATTTCCTCCTCTAAGACCTGCATATATGTGATTGTTCTCAAAAACTCTTACGTATGTACGTGATTGTGCTTTGTGTGACTCGCTTACACCCCTAAAAAAATAATTTTTACCTGTGTACGGTTGTTTTCCATAAATTCATCCTTCAATTTCCACATGTTGGTTATGTATTTGCTATGGATCTGAGATCCGGCTTCCCTTTAGAGCACATGCTCTGATACCATGTTCAAATTTATCCTACTAAACACTCGACTATTAATTCCAAATCAATCTCTTATTGAATTAAAGCACAGCTGAGTAATCAACTAAACATGCAGCAGAAGCATAAACAAGGAAACCAATTCAAGCACACATAAACACCAATATTTTCGGGTAGATACCCTTCGAAAAAACATGGAGGGAAAAATAGTGTTGAGAATGATTTTATTATGCTAAAATTAGGGCTCCAGTAACAGGGATAATGGCCCACTGAGAGAAATACAACTGTAGACAAACCCGACAAAGTATGACCTATTATACGAACCAGAATTGCATGTTTTTTTAGGTGTACGTGATTTTTCTTCAGCAAACTCGTGCATGTACGTGATTGTCTCCATTGAGACCCACGTACACGTATGAAATTCCTGTACAGAAAGATTCATACGAAGTGACACTTTTCCTATGGATTCCTCTAACTGAAATCCACCTATGATGCCTCTGTTCTCTCTTCTCCTTGACCTAATATCTAGATGGAATTCCTTCTCCACCTATCCAAGATCTTGAATCACAATCCTTCGTGATCCAAATCTCTCGAAAGTAAATCCTCTACTTTCAAGTGTGTCAGGTGTCTTCTTCCTTCACCCTAGACTTGTTTTTATAATCATGAGTTCTAATTTATTTCTAACATCGCTTAAGATTTAGATTGCATGAGAATATTGCATGCTAACTAATTTGAGCACTTTCCTCAAATAACTCAATTAAGTAATTGCATAATTAATTAATAAAAGCAATTTACTTTAATAATTCATTTAATTAACATAAATTCAAGAGTAGAAGCTGGCTTTCGACGATTTCCACACGTCTAGACACGTAGACCTATGCATAAATACATGTCTAACGTTGCCACTAACATCAACACGGGTTCCCTTCATCTTGGTGTCCATGATCTGATCCAATGTGGCATGCTCAATGCAGTCAGGATTGATTTTTGTAGGGGCCAAGTGCTTGGCCACATACAAAGTGTCTAGAAGAGGTGGAAAATATGGTCAAAGCAGTTCCACATTAAATATGGGGTGCAAGCCAAGGAAAGGGGGAATGCTTAATTCGAAATTGTTCTCACCGACAGCCTTGGTGATGGTTTAAGTCTCTTATCGGAGTGGGTGAAGCTTTTGATAGGGTCTCGTGAGGCATTCTTTCTGCAAATTCAACCATACTTTATCTCCTACCTGAAACTTGTGTGATAACCGATGTTGATCATGGAGTTGTTTGTACTTGGCATTGGATTTTTGGAGAATATCATGAACTTGTTGTTGGATTGATGGATTCATTCAATAAATTTGACTACTCGATTAGCCTTGGTCTAAGCATGGGAGGACTCTTCTTGTGCATCAATAATGGGAAGAGCTATGTCCATGGGGGCGAATGGTTGGAACCCCAAGCACACCTAAAAGGGGCTATGACCAATAGAGCTATGGAGGGCTCTATTGTAGCTATGTTGAACATAAGGAAGGTTCTCATCCCATGTGCATGGATGTTTGGAATTGTACATCCTCATGATATGAACAATCATCTTGTTGACTACCTATGTTTTTCCATAATTCTATGTGTAGAAGGTAGATGATTTGGTCATCTTGGTGTCCATCATCGACCATAGGTTGGACCAGAAATTACTCAGGAACCTGTTGTCCAGATCAGAAATAATGGTCTGTGGGAACCCAAAATAAACCCAAACACACTCAAAGAACATCTTAGTAGTGACCTCAGCTATGATGCTCTTCTTCTAGGGTGTCAAAATTTCCATCTTAGAGAATCAATCAATGACCATGAAGACATAGTCCTTACCATGCTTGGTTGAAGGTAGATTGGATATGTAATCCATGGAGATGGACTCCCATGGCCTCTCAACAGTAGGTAGAGGGGTATATAGCCTATGTTTCTTAATGGAAGGTTTGTAAATGGTGCATGCAGTACAGGATATGATATACTTGTTGACATCTTGTTGAAGCTTCAACCGATAAAAATGCTTTTACAGTGCCACCACTATTTTTTCCATGCCAAAGTGTATTATCGCCATGTTATCATGCAAATTGTAGGTTGGGAAAATCCCTACCCAATCTACTGGATGGCGATAATAGTGGGAGATTTTACCCACTACCACCTCAGATATACCCTCCTCTCTCTTTAGTGAAGGAGGAATCCAACACAAGAGGGGAGTCTCGGGTGACCCTAGCGGGAAATGAGATGGAAAGTGACACTTATAAGTGGATTCCCCTAAAGGTCAAGTTTCTAAATGGAAATTAGCTTGGAAATGAGTCTCGGTGGTGGTTAATAGTTGCCAAGAATTTTGAGTATCTACGGATGATGATAGTACATGTCTGAGACACAAGAAACACCAAGTATACAAGATATTTGTTAAGTGGAAAATAAAGTTAATCTTGATGTCCCTATTTGCAGCAGTCAACAAAGATATATATCAGTGAAGAAATTATTATTAGAGCTGCTAAAAAAGATGCTAAGAGTATAACAAATGATGCAAGAGATAAGTTAGAGAACACAAGTACAACTCAAGTAATAAAGCATAGACTTTAGCATCATTGTGAGGTTGTTATAGACAACTATTGCAGAGATGTATTTGCAGCCTTATGGATGTAGCAAACAAGTTGTTACAATGGAAACATCAGCCACTAAAACTTGCAAAGAATCCACCCAAAAGATGCGCTAGGACTAGTAGATTATGTTGGCAAACTCTTAGCAAATTATGATGGTTGATAAGAGAGTAAAATCAAAAGTTATGATGATTTTTCTGCAACCCTAATGGATGTATATTAAATTTTCAACAGCAACAATACTTTCAAGGAGAACTACTAGTAGAAAACCTATTCCCAAGGGTGACCCACTTACTAGAGCGCAATGTCAACCACCAAAGTGAAACAGGGCAAAGAGCATAATGTCCAAGCAAACGTTACAAAATCCAAAGCAGTTATAGATGCAGCAAACTCAAATGCCTCAAATATTGAACTAACACTCACCATGATACATGGATTGTACCTCATGGAGCAAGACCCAATGTCTTTTGGAATCCATATGATGTGGTGGATACCATCGTGATGAACTTGGAACTATGGTGGAGAGGTGGCTCTTTGTCTGTGCAAGTGGACATTGTTGGTCGAGCTATCTCTTGGTACTCCATGTCTGCAACTTGAGGGCCTCGAGACAACATCTCCTTAGTTATCCCTAGGAATTGTGGATAACATTTGGCTCCTACTTGGGGAGATGTGCTCGTTGTAGAGTGCATGAGAACCGCAGCATCTCCTAGTGGACCTGTGCCTACACACACTAAAACAACAAAATTGTTAAGTGTAGGATGGCTCACTCATCCTTTTTCCATATATATAAATTCAAAAATGACAACTAATCTAGAAAAGAGAATTTTGCATTTTTTCAAAAATTTCTAAACTAAACATGTAATATGATGAAAGAAATATGCAAGTAGAGAAAAATCAAATATGAAATGTAGCTAAGCTACCATGAACAATCAATATGCAAATGCAAGAAATAAAAATGACCTACCTACTTACCTAGGGACCTGAAGATTAGGTCCTGAAATGTTAGGTGAAGTCATATAACCAATGTAACCAGTTGTTCATCATTTCATCAATGTATCTCCCCATGTGCTTAATCATGTAATACAACAAGGATAAGTTGAGCACATAATCATGAGCATAGATACACATATAATCATGAAATGAAATGAAACCAATGGAGATGGGTGGGAAGGAGGAAATCTTGTTGAAAAGAGTAGTTGCAATTCTGACGATCCCATAAATCTTGCCCGAAAGGATAGCCACAAGCTCGATCGATCCATCTCTGAAGAGGGATACCATATGTTGATGATGGCTCATTTTCATCCCCATTAGCATGATCGATGCTTCCTGAAAAATGAGACATGAGAGATCCCAAGAAATCATGATGATTCCTTAGAGAACAAGAGAAGACGTAAGAAACCATCTCATGTTTGGAGAAAGAAATACGTTACCTCTTCATCCGTGAATCACTGTAAAAAGTTTCAAGATGAAAATTATTTCACTTTGTAGGGTGATCTTTTGACTGTTCTAGGTTGGCCACGACCTGGTATCCATCAAGATATGAGCATGAATGTGGTTGGAAATCTTCATGAGTATGTTGCGACGAATCATCCTGGAACAAATGTTCAACTTCATAAATGGGATCTTTATCAAAATTAAAACAAAGCACATCCCATCTACACCTCCTAACATGTATGAAATCAACAATGTGTTGATAAACCATGTTAGAGGGGTCCTCCACAAGATCATTTGTATCATTGAAGCCAACTATTTTTTTATCTTCATGTGCATGAGGAAGACAAGGATGGATAACTTCACCTTCATCAAGTGAGAAAATGGACATCTATGTCTCATCGTGGTCTTCAAAATCAAGATCTTCTTGAAAATTGTACTCATGGATATGTTCTTCAAGCACTTATTTTGTAGGTGGTGGGTGATACTCTTCTTCAACTTCACACTCTTCGGTTGTTGTCTCATCATCCACCAGAAAACATTCTATGTAAAGGAAATGTTTGATCTCTTGGAGGGTAGTCTGCAAATCCTGAGTAGTTGGACCCTAATACCTGAGAAATTATTCAACAAGATTTGTAGAAAACTGGATACTTTTCAGATCACACAAGTTTGTAAGCCACTTCCTTTGAATCGAGTCCATAGAAGATACAATAATTCTCATTAGTACATCCTCATGCATTACATTTATACTTGAATCATACCACATATAGTTCACAACATGTGTGACTGCTAGAGTTGGGTCACCATCGAATTTGGGGCAATTTGCCCTCCTCCCTACAGGGCAAAGGTTCATGTATCCAAGGATATTTTGAACATTGAGAGAAGAGTGTACCTTTTGGAATGCCCATGGTAAATCTCGTGATGCCATGGTTCCATTATCCGGGATGTCGCTTCAATGGAGTCACCAAATGAACTTAATGTTCATCAAAAATGGAGGGAACAGAAAGGGAAATTTCCACAAGTGGAATCGCCAGATGAGCTTCAAAAAGAGCTCATCAAAAGTGGAAGGGGAACGTCCTTCAAGTGGAGTCACTAGGAAATATAGGGGTAAAGGCTTTGGGATGGTAGCTTGCCAAAGTGTCATTAGGGAACAAAAAAGGATTCAAAATCCTCCTCGACAACGGTGCCAAAATGTTATCACGTAAACTTTAGGTTGGGAAAAGCCCAACCCAATCCACTAGATGGCGATAACGGTGGGAGAGTTTACCCATTGCCACCTCAAATTAACCCTCCCCTCTCTTTAGTGAACGAAGAATCCAACACAAGGGGGGAGTCCCAGGTGTCCCTAGCGAGAAATGAGATAGAAAGTGATACTTATAAATGGATTCCCCTATAGGTCAAGTTTCTAAATGGAACATAGCTTGGAAATGAGTCTCGGAGATGGTTAATAGTTGTCAAGAATTTTGAGTGCCTGCAAATGATGATAGTACCTGCCTGAGACACAAGAAACACCAATTATAAAATATATATGTTAAGTGGAAAAGCAATTTAATCTTTTTTTCCCTATTTTCAGTCAACAAAGATATATATCAGCGAAGAAATGATTATTAGAGTTTCTAAACAAGAAGCTAAATTCTAACAAATTATGCAAGAGATAAGCTAGTGAACGCAAGTACAACTCAAGTAATAAAGCATAGAATTTAGCATCAATGTAAGGTTGTTATAGACAAGTATTGAAAAGATATATTTGCAGCCTCATGGCTGTAGCAAACAAATTGTTACAACAGAAAAATCAGCCACTAAAACTTGCAAAGAATCCACCCAAAAGATGTGCAAGGACTAGTATATTATGCTGGGAAACTCTTAGCAAATTCTCACGGTTGATAAGAGAGTAAAATCAAAATTTATGATTATTTTTCTACAACCATAATGGTTTTAGATTAAATTTGCAACAGCAGCAAGAATTGATTGGCCAAATCAGACTCCCTAGTGGCTTAGAGACATGTATAGCATAAAGTTTAAGTTCCACTTTAGACAATTTCAATATCTCAAATTTTCATGATTACCAATGCAATAATTTATTTCTCCAATGCTTGAAGACTAGTTCCTTTCTATTGGGAGTATTGGATTATCTTGATTAAACAAGTTGGATGAGTTACTTCCTTGGGGTTGTAATCCCTTTTACTCCCCAAGGCAAACCCTGACCAACAAGGAAAATCTAGGAGGGTGTAAGCCCTTTTACTCCTCCTAGTATCCTTTGCATAATAGATTATTCCAAACAATTATAATGGACTTGGAKGGGGTTGTATGCCCTTATACTCCCCAAGATATCATCACATTAACCTTACAACCAAGAAAAGAGAGCAATGAACATGAAATCCTTACCTAGTTGAAGCATTAACAAGATGAAACCCTAATTCACCAAGGAAAATCCACYATAAAGCAAGAAAAAGCCTCCAACAGAGCTAKCACATCATCCATCCATCCAATAGCATAAGAAAAACCATCACAAGATAATGTAACYARGAGAGATAAAGAGAATTTCCCAAGTAGGGCACAAATTTCAGCCAATAYAGTCTTCTCACAAGTGARAGAGCTATATCAAATGAGATAGAAATAATCACTATTTATACAAAAACCTATAATAAGAGTTTGTCCACTTAAAATTTGGGTAAACCACAAAGTAAGGGGACAAAAACCCTTACTTTTCATGTTTTCATTATAAAATTCAAATTTAACCCTAAAATGCACATAAGAAACCCTAAAGAAGCATGACATCGCCCCTCAGGGAAACGTTTTGGCACTTTTGAAAGTCAATGGAGTGGAAAGTAAAAGTCGTTGGGCCCTCTAGGGATTCTCCCTCGTGTGCTAGGCCTTTCTCTTGCAATTCAAACCCTCAATAATTAAAGCGTTCGAAGTGTCAAGTCAGCCAACACCACCACACCAACCCTAGCCCCAGGGTGACGTCAACTTTCTAAAAGTGACAATTTATCCTCAAGAGCAAAGCATTGAGATAGAAAAGGGTTGGGTTAGGTCCTCCAAGGTGTCTCCTTAGGCCTCCAAAGGCTATCATCATGTTCTATTTTGTGGGCCGTGACATCCAACCTGTGGGCTTCAAGCCCCAAGGAAGCCCAAGATAAGCTTGTTCTTCCAAATTTGTCCACCAACTAGGTCATGCAAAGACAATGAATGCGCCCTCCAAGGAACTCAAGTCAAAAGTATCATGATAAGTAAATAGAATCAATAAAAGATCCATCTGATCATGTACATCCAAAATACCTCATCAAACAAACAAGTGCTCAAAGACCCTATGCAATTTTCCAAGTTTAGGTATGGGAAGGTTGACAAAGCGACCTATTAGGTGAATTGTACCTTAATTTTATGAGTGTTTTCCAAGCATGCCCCTCTCTAATACATGTGGGAAAAGTGTAATGGAAGGGGGAAAGACTCTTGGGCATGGGGTTCATGACATACAAGAGACCATAGTATCTCATTTATGGGTGCCTTTGTAGAGGGTGTGTTGCACCTTCATTTTCAATGCAACCTTTTTCCAAGCCCATTTATTGGCCTTTATTCTTTTTAAGATATTTCCAAGTTGAAGCCAAGGTGGGGCTTCTACCTAAGCATGAAAAATAATTCCCACCTTGACTCTACCTTGGTCACATGATGCTTCCCCAAGTTGAAGTCATGTCTAGGGCTTCTACCTAATATGAAAAACAATGCCCACACATGCTCCACCCTGGTTGGCATTTTGCATTAGTTATTTTTATGGGTCCCATAAGTTTATTATGAGAGACATTTGATTGTCCTTGGGATCCCTGTTCGAGCATCTAGAAGGTTCATATTTGGGTTTTATATTTTTCCAGCTACAATCCTCTAGGCCTTCAGCTCCTTCTTCCCATGAAATGAGGAACAATCCCTTATTGGGACAATACACATGAAAATCCCAAAAGGTAAGGAGATGAGGGGGTGAAGTGTGGAAAGTGACAAGTATGGTCAGGAATGGTATGATGACTCGTCAACTAGCGAACCTACTAGTAGCAAACCTATTCCTAAGGGTGACCCACTTACTAGAGTGCAATGTCAACCACCAAAGTGAAACAGGTAAAATATCATAATGTCCAAGTAAACGTTACATAATCCAAAGAAATTATAGATGCAACAAACTCAAATGCCTCAAATATTGAAATGACACTCACCATGATACCTCGCTTGTACCTCATGGAGAAAGACCCAATGTCTTCTGGAAGCCAACTGATAGGTTGGATACTATCGTGATGAACCTGGAACTGTGGTGGCGAGGTGGCTCTCTATCTGTGCAAGTGGACATTGTTGGTCAATTTGTCTCTTGGTACTCCATGTTTGTAACATGAGGGCCTCGAGACATCATCTCCTTATTTATCCCTAGGAATTGAGGATAACACGCCCGACTGTAATGAGCTTCCAAAATCATCTTTGCATTCTCACTTGAAGGAACACATATATGGCTCAGATGGCATAGTAGTACATCTTGGAGGTGGAATTTTGGAACTGGTTTTCATGTGCTTAATGTCCAATAGGTAGTAGCAAACTCAGATTCACTATTGTATAATTGTAGCCACTCGGAGGTATAATCCCCAAAAGAGTTAACAAATGTGGTTAGTCCCAGTCTACAACATGGTTGGTACTTGATGTTC
Organism: Picea glauca; assembly: GCA_000966675.3. NCBI lineage: Eukaryota > Viridiplantae > Streptophyta > Pinopsida > Pinales > Pinaceae > Picea > Picea glauca. Next base: position 11,869 of record JZKD02S0332818.1, read on the forward strand.
ACATGGAATTCTTACAAGTACATGAACCACTTATGATAATGGTCTTTCTGTAATTTTCCTTGTGTCTAGATGAATTTTAGAGGATTGTGATCAGTGTGGATGATCATTTCCTTTCCCAAAATGCAATGCTTCCACTGTCAACATGCCACTATCATAGGTGGGGTATCTACAAACAACATCAGATAGTGTTTCACTATGATAGGCCACTGGATGCCCATGTTGAGTGAGGACTGTATCGATGGCATAATTTAAATCATTTGCCTCAATATCTAATGGTTGTTGCAGGTCTGTAAGAATAAGTACTAGTGTTGAGCAGAGGCAGGATTTCAAATCCTCGAATGTTTTTTGTGGTGCTATATCCCAAACAAACTTTGCCTTAGCACCACCCCTGGTCACCTGGCTTAAGGCCCGAGCGATGTGAGAGAACCCCAACACAAACCTATGGTAGAAATTGGCAAGGCCAAAGAAGATGTGGATCTCGTTCAATGTCTTCAAGGCCTAATCCAAGTGGACATTGGTGGCCTCCCACCTATTCTACTGGCTCAAATTACAGTTTCCATCATGGCAGTTTTTCGGGTCCCAAACTTCATGGGTCATTTTGAGGCCCTAAAGGACATTTTTTTGACATGGTTGCGCCTAATAGATCTTTGTTGGGGTGTATTGGGCCATTCATAATATGTACTCCTCGGCTAGACCTTTCTGATAAGGTATCAAGCACCCCAAACAATGATCGTATACAAAATTTACACCCTAGGGAAGTTGACATATCAACTACCCCCATAGAGGCCCACAAACCTTTTGGTGTTTCATCTTCTGAGGTTAGGGTTTTGGATGTTTAGAGTTTTCTCATTTATTATTTATGTTAAAAAAATGAATTTGGAGCCTCATTGTAATCAGCTTCTTGTGAATGAATGTAATCGACACATCTCTCTTCGGAGATAAGCTACCACCATTCTAGATAGCTTGTGTGCTTTGCATTTTACAGTCTTTTGTATTTCAGACAGTCATTAATAGATTCTGATTTTTATTGTATTACATTGTTTGTTGCAATATATTTGTGTATTTCCTTGTTATATCTCGGCTATATCTCATCCTTCATGTTGTTCTCAAAATAATCTAGATTAGTGGTATCAAGCAGTCTTCCCCTTTTCGTTCTTAGTGCATTTCCCCAATGAGGTCAAGGTATAGAGAGTTGTGTCTCAAGCTTGTTTCTCTTGAGGACAACCACTCTCACCCACCCAAGAAACCTCCCATGGCAGAAGAAAAGAGGGACAACGGAGCAGGAGATCCTATCAAATTGTTGCTCAAGGACGCCCTTGCACAATAAAGGAACTAGATGATGGATAATTTCTCTTAGATCCTTCGAAGGTTTCCAATAACAACATATCCACCTTCAACAAGTGGTCACTTCAGATGTGTGATGCCTTTTAAGGTACATGTTAAATTTGATATTACTTTATTTGAAGGCTAGATAGACGCCGACACTTTGGAAAAATGGTTAAGTTTGCTAGAGGGTTATTTCTCTATCCAATATTTTTCCAATAGTTAGAAAATCACCTTCGCACTCCTTAAGGTCCTTCCCCATGTCATATATTGGTGAGAGACTTACTATGAGCAACATTTTAAAGATGAGTCTGCAATTTTTGGGCCAAGACCCACTTGGTCAGATTTCATTTATGTCCTCAAGGGGCAATACTACCCTATTGGAAACTATGATGACCTGTACACGAGATAGAAAAATCTACATCATGAGAGAGACCAGATGGTGTCGGAGTACACCAATATCTTCCACATATTGCACACAAAGATTGGTATTAAAGAATTTGAGTGACACTTGGTTTTGGAGTACCGAAGTGGCCTACACAGGTACATCCAAATAGATATGGAGTTCTTGGACATCTCCTCACTGGGAGCCACTTACCAATATGTTTTTAAAATCGAGCAGAAGTTCAAGAAAAATAATAAGTGAGAGTAAGGGTGGCCCTATCTCTAAGGGAAAAGGACAGAGTAAGGATGGCCAGTCCCAATACAACCAATCCAAGCCACCAACAAAGAAGGGTAATGGGAAGTCGAAGAAGGACACTGGAAAGTGGTGTGAGTTCCACAAAGTCCCTTGGCAAAATACCAATGAATGTCGCTCCAAATAGTCATTGTTAGATAAGAAAAAAGCCTCAGGGTCGGATGTTGACTAAGACTTTGATTCAAAACCAAAAAAGGGAAAATGGATCATTGACGTAGAACCCAATGTCACCATATCTACCACAAAATTCCATCCAAGGGAACTAGAGGATCCTGAAGAATGGGAGTGCCTCTTCCACTCACAAATGTCGGTGAAGGGGACCCCACTCTATTTCATTGTTGAAAATGGTAGCTAGAAGAACCTAATCTCAACAAAGGTCATCAAGGGATTGAAGCTTACAATGATGCCACATCCTCATCCATACACAATCAATTGGCTCAGCCAAGGACAAGACATCCACATCAGTGAACAATGTTGCCTACACTACAACATAAAACCCTTCAAAGACGAGGTATTATGTGATGTTTCCCCCTTTAAATTTTGTGATGTTTTGTTAGGACAACCATATATATGGAAGTGTCATGTTTTTTATGAATCTAGATCGCGTAGTGTCATTATTACTTTGGGACATCAACTCTACAGGGTACTGGAGTCATTCCCAACTACTACAGTCTCTTTGATCTCTACAAAGATTTGAAAAAAGGTGGTCTTTTAGATCGGGATATTTAACTTGTTTATGGTTCGGTCGGAAGGTGAATGGAAGGTCACTGTAATAGCCAAAACCTTTGCATGGGGTCACTCTAGATAGGAGCAGTAAGTGGACAAGATAGTAGAATATCACAAAGGCATGTTTTCCTTGCTCACTAGGGTGCATGTGCATTGTCAGGTAAAGCACTCAATTGATTTGACATACGGTGCTCCTTTACCTAACAACCGTATGTACAGGCGTTCTATTATGGAGAATGAATAAATCAAACGTTAGATCCAAGAGATAATTTTGAAGGGCCACATCAGACCAAGATCCTCACCTTGAGAAAGCCCTATTGTTCTGGTACAGAAGAAGGATGAGACATGGTGACTTTTTATTCATTACAGAGCCATGAACAAGATCACATTCAAGAACCGGTACCCAATCCCTCGAATTGATGATCTTCTCGATTAACTCAAGGGAGCCAAGTTTTTCAGTAATATTGGCCTGAAGTTAGGCTGCCATCAAGTGTCGATTGAGCAAACTGATGTATGGAAGACAACCTTCAAGTCTAAAGAAGGTCCCTTCGAGTGGATGTTCATGCCTTTCGGCTTGACTAATTCCCTAGCCACATTCATGCGGATGATGGATGATATATTGTGGCCATTCACAAACTCCTGTGTGGTTGTATATCTGGATGACATTCTCATCTTCAGTAAAACTTGGGAGGAATATTTGAAGCATATTCAACAGGTCTTCGGAACCCTACGGAAACACAAGTTATATTCCAATTTGGACAAGTGTTCCTTCGACATGCAGATAATTCAATATTTGGGATACATCATGGATGAGTAGGGTGTGCGTGTGGATCCAGCCAATATCCAAGTCACTACAATTGGTCGAGACAATGATCGAGCTCTGCATCTTCTTGGGCCTCACCAACCTCCACCGCAAGTTTGTGTTGGGGTTCTCTCATATCAATTAGGCCCTAACCCAGGTGACCAAAGGTTGAGCGAATACCAACTTTGTGTGGGTTGTGTCCCAACAGAAAGCATTAAAGGATTTGAAATTTCACCTTTTATCAACATGAATCCTTATTCTGACAGACCTACAACAACGATTTGAGATTGAGACAAATTCTTTAGATTATTCTATCGGTGTAGTCCTCACTTAGGATGGGCATCCAGAGGCCTATCACAGTGAAAGACTATCTGATGTTGCTCATATATACCCCACCTATGGAAAAGAGTTGTACTACATTGTGCAAGTGTGTCGATAGTGGAATTATTACATTCTGGGGAAGGAAACAATCATCCAAACTGATCAGAGACCTCTGCAATTAATGTAGACACAAGGAAAGTTACATAATGACTATCATCAGAAGTGGTCCACGTACCTGCAGCAATTTCACTTGAACATTAAGTATAGGAAGGGAAGCACCAACCATGTCATAGATTTCCTTAGTCAACCCTCGATTGTGGTGGTAACCATAGTTATTAACTCTTGTGAGCATGACAGGTCCAGGTGGCCACAATTATATAATAATGAATCTAACTTTGTTGGTACCTATCAGACATTGAGCACAGGAAAAGACAGTTCCGGGTTTTCATCTCTAGGATGGATTACTACACCATATGAGCCATCTTTGTGTTCCTTCAAGCGAGCGTGCAAAGCTGATTTGTGAAGCTCATTACAACCAAGAAGAATGACATTTTGGTGTGGACAAAATAGCGGTAGTACTGCAAAAGAATTTTTATTGGACGAATATTTAACAAGATGTCCACAAGTACATTATATCATGCATTGTCTACGCCATTTCCAAGCCCGCCATCAAGAAACAGGGGCTTTACACCCCTATGCCTACTATGTATAGGCCTTGGGAGTCCATATCTATGGATTACATGTTTGGTATGCCTTCAACCAAGCATGGGAACAACTGTGTCTTTATGGTCGTTGATAGATTATCTAAGATGGCAGTTTTGTCACCCTACAAGAGGACCATCAAAGTCGAGGCCACTACCAAGCTCTTCTTTGAACATGTTTGGGTTCATTTTGGGCTCCCATGAACCATTATCTTAGATCAAGACAAAGGGTTCCTAAGCACTTTTTGGTCCAGCCTATGTTCGATGATGGACACTATGATGACCAAATCAACTACCTTCCACCCATAGACTAATGGACAAATAGAGGTAGTCAACAAGAGAATTGTCCATATCCTGAGGATGTACAATTCCAAACATCCATGTGCATGGGATGAAATCCTTCCTTATGTTCAACATAGCTACAATAGATCCCTCCACATCTCTATTGGCCACATCCATTTTCAGGTGTGCTTGGGGTTCCAACCATTGACCCTCATTGAACTAGCTCTGGCCATTGTAGTTGCACATGAAGAGTCCTCCCATGTTGACACCGAGGTTGATCAAGCAATCAAAACTATTGAGAGAATCCAACACATCCAACAACAAGTTCATGATATTTTGCAGAAAGACAATACTAAGTACAAACAATGCCATTATCAGCATCAGGTACCACACAAGTTTCAGGTGGGAGATAAGGTATGGTTATATTTGCAAAAAGAGCACCTCATAGGAACCCATAAAAGGATACTCCCACTCGGATACATACCTTACACCATCACCAAGGTTGTGGGTGAGAATTATTCTGAATTAAGTATTCCTCCTTTCCTTAGCTTGCACCCAATATTTAATGTTGAACTGCTTCAACCCTATTTTCCACCTCTCTTAGACACTTTGGATATGACCGAGCACTTGGCCCCTACAGAAATCAATATTAATTGCATTAAACATGTGAAATTTGATCGGATCATGGACACCAATATGAATGGAACCTGATAACACAACATCCAACTCTATCGGGTCATCAAAGTAGGGTAGTTTCTTCATCAGGGAAAGTGGCTCACCGGGAGTCAAATTCAATAGAAGTTTCCCCATCTGATGGAGGAACTTGATGCAATGGAGACCATTGCTTCCTAAAGGGGAATGGCTGATATAGGTGGACATTGGTGGTTTCCCACCTATTCCACTGGCTCAAATTACAATTTCCATCTTGGAAGTTTTTCGAGTCCCAAACTTTCAAGGTCATTTTGAGGCCCTAAATGACGTTTTTTTTATGTGGTAGAACCTAATACATCATTTTTGGGATGTATTTGGCCATTTGGAATGTGTACTCCTCTACTATACCTTTATGAGGAGGTATCAAGCTCCCCAAAAAGAGATCATACGCAAAATTTATGCCCTAGGGAAGTTGGCATATCAACTACCCCCATTAGGGCCCACAAACCTTTTGGAATTTTATCTTCCTAAGTTAGGGTTTTGGATGTTTAGGGTTTTATCACTTATGATTTATGTTAAAAAATGCCTTTATAGCCTCATTTTAATCAGCTTCTTTTGAATGAGTGTAGCCGACACATCTCTCTTCAAAGATAAGCTACCACCATTCTAGCCAGCTTGTGTGCTTTGCATTTTACAGTCTTTTGTATTTCAGATAGTCATTAATAGAATCTGAGTTTTATTGTATTATTGTGTTCCTTGCAATATCTTTGTGTATTTATTTTTTATATCTATGTTGTATTTATTCCTTCATGTCGTTCTTGGGATCGGTTAATCGCAAATGACTTGGATCTCGACTGGATCCACGCGCACACCCTTCCCATCCATGATGTATCCTAGATATTTAATTCTTTGCATGTCGAAGGAACACTTCTCCAAATTTTCATATAACTTGTGTTGTTACAGGGTGCCCAAGACCTATTGAATATGCTTCAATTGTTCCTCTGAGGTTTTTCCAAAGATGAGGATCTAATCCAGATATACAACCACAAAGGAGTTTGTGAATGGTCATAATATATCATCCATCATCTGCATGAATGTGGTTGGGGAATTAGTTAGGATAAAAGGCATGACCAACCACTTGAAGAGACCTCATTTAGACTTGAAGGTTGTCTTACACACATCAGTTCGCTCAATCGACACTTGGTGGTAGCCTGACTTCATATCAATCTTACTGAAAAATTTGGCACCCTTGAGTTGATCTAGAAGATCACCAATCTGGGGGAATGGGTATCGGTTCTTGACTATGATATTTTTCAGGGATTTGTAATCAATACAAATTCGACATGTCCCATTCTTCTTTTGTACCAAAACAATTGGGCTACTGCAAGGCAAGGAGCTTGGTCTAATGTGGCCCTTCAAAATTAGCTCTTGGATATGGTGTTTGATTTATTCATTCTCCATAATAGAGCGCCTATATAAGGGGTTGTTTGGAAAAGGAGCATCGGGTGTCAAATCAATTGAGTGATTTACCTGAAAATGCAAGGGCACCCCAATAGGCAAGGAAAATATGTCTTTATGTTCTTCTACTAACTTTTCCACCTGCTTTTATTGTGTAGAGAGACCTCATGCAAAGGTTTTGGTGGTTTCAATGATCTTCCATTCACCTTCTGACCAGAAAATAAACAGGAAAAATATCTCGGTCTGAGAGATCACCTTTATCCACTACTTCACAAAGAATAAAGAGACCGGAGTAGTTGGGACTGACTATGGTATCATGTAGAGTTGACCTCCCAAAGTAATAATGACACTTTGTGGCCTAGATTCAAAAACAACATGATGCTTCCAAATATATGGTTTTCCTAAAAGGACATCACAAACTTCAAGTGGTGAAACATCACACAATACCTCATCTTTTAAAGGCTTGATGCCA
>JZKD02S0332829.1:0-19301 GCA_000966675.3 Picea glauca
CCGACCAGATCTGGACCGTCCATTGTTCGAGGACGCGTGTCAGAGGATCCCGTAGAGTCGTGGATCGGGAAATCGGAGTTCTCGAGGCTATGAGAACCAGGACATCATAAGTCCCTAAACCCCGAGAATCAATCCGGACTGTCCGTCTGCGAGGACAGGTGGCAAAGGATCGTGCGCCGTCGGCATTTTGGTTATCAGAGTTTTCGATGGTAAGGAAATTGTGTAACAGGAGATCGCGATCCGCGATCTCCCGATAGGATCTGAACCGTCCAAACAGCAGGGACACGTGGCAAGAGATCCCAGAAAGTCGGAGTTCGGAAAATCGGGAATCGGTGTATCGGGGATTTCAAGGACATGAAACCCTTACATTACAAAACCGCGATATGCGAAATCCCGATATCATCTTGAGTCGTCGATACAAGGGACACATGGAAAAGGATCCCGAAGAGTCGGAGATCGGGAATCGGGGTTCCCGGAGACAAGAGATTTGTGCACAAGAAAATCGCGATATGCGATTCTCCGATACGATCAGGACCGTCCATCATTTGAGGGACGCGTGTCAGTGGATCTAACATAGTCAGGGTTCGTCATATCAGGGTTTACGAATGCAAGGAACTCTTTCCATATGGAATTCGCGAACCGCGAAACCCCGATGAGTGGGAGCCAGCTGTCAAGCCCACTAGCGGAGGAGGACGGAGCTGTAGGAAGGACGCGTGTCAAGCACCCGGAGAGAATTCGCGAATCGGGAATTCGCAATTCTCGTGGACATGTGTTTTGTGTCATCACAAATGTCGAAATCCCGATGGGAGGTTATACGGCGGTGGTCTTATGGTAAGCGGTCACATAGACTATTGTATAGCATAGAGGGATAATGCGTTAGGATCATATCGGGGATCAGAGAACTACGAGTTCTGAGAACTCGTGAATTACGACAACGGAAATCCCGAAACTCTTATAGGAGTAGCCCCGTACAGAAGGTAAGACCATGGTCGTAACGGCAGTAAACCACAGGCTTGGCCTGGGGACTTAATGTGTAAGGAGCGCATCGGGATTTGGAGGATCATGAGTCATGGGGGTGAATGACTTTTGACTTTAGAAACCCTGAATCCCGATAGTGAACCAGGGATTGGCATTTCGCTAAGGCAGGTTTGTGGGAACTTCTCAACCGCGGGAAATTAACCCAAAAATTTTAAATTATGATAGTGGATGTGTTACAGTCTTCACCTCTGCCTATTCATAAAAGTGAGATCTGTATTGCATCTCCTCTCGAAATTGATCACCCTTGTAGCCTTGAGGAGGTTGATAATAATTCTTAATCTTCTCAAATCTTGTTACCCTCCGTTATTCCTGCTGAGCCTTGCCATCAACTTGTTAATCCTCATGATCATCCCACTTTTTTTCAAATTAAAATAAGAAATACATTGTGTAAACCTATGAGGCTTCCATATCACCTTAACCCTTATCCTCTTGATTCCTTTGAGTATCTTCCTCGGTTTTCTGGGGAGGATCATGTTACAACTGAGAGGAACTTGGGGGCCTTTGAGAACTTTATTGATCAGTTTGAGATCATTCATGATGATGTTACCATGAGGTTGTTTTCACATTCCCTATCTGGACATGTTGTTGTGTGGTTTAGATGTCTGGAGGTCGGTTCTATTGGTTCCTAGACCGAGCTATGCCATGATTTTTTAAAGTGTTGGGGTGAGAAAAAATCCCTTGATCAATATTGGTTTGAGTTTAATGCCTTGAGGAGAGGGGAAGAGGAAGCCTTGGTTGTCTTCAAAAAGATGTTTTACAAAGTTTATCATAGTATGATTGTGGAGATTAGACCCACAGAGACTCCTGCCATAGTGTATTATGCCATGGCTCAACATCCAGAGCTTGTCCCTCTCCTGAGAGAAAGGAAATATTCATCGTTAAGAAATTTATTTGAATATGATGTAGATGTCGAAGAGAACATCAGGGCTAGAAAGTGGTTTCATAGGCAGACATATCTCGAAAATTTGCATGTACATGAGCAAGAAGACTGTCAATCTGTTTCATATTCTGAGCAAGAAGATAGTGAATATGAATCAAATCTGGAACAACAACAAGGTAGTAGGTATGATTCACAGTTGGAATCAGGTTCTTCAACATTTGCAGATTTTTCTATGGGAAAGATTGCATATCAATCTTATGATCAGTTTCCAGAACATTTTGAGCATGTAGCAGTGGTTGATTGCATAGATAATTGTATTTTCTTCGTTGATCATAGTTATGATGTTCTAAATCCCACTGCACCTTTATATTGTGACCATTATTATGAATAAGAGATGAAAATTGTTGATGATCAAGAGTTGGTTTCAAAAGAACAAGGAGGGAATTTATTTTCCAACATAGGGAATTTTATAGAGGAGCATCCTGGTCTTCTAAAGTAGCCAGGATTATGTTGCATTATTCATGATCCCGTGGCCATATCCATGGAGTCATACATTTCAGATTTTCTAAAATTTTCAAATTGAATTACTTCACCAATACTCACAAAAGAGTATGGTGTTATGAAAGGTTTCCAAGACCAAACTATAGATCCTTTTCCTTCATTAATTAAGGAAAAACATAGGGTGGAAATCAGCTATCCTAGACTTGCAGAAAACACAAAGAGTCATGTAAAGGAGGAGCTTAGTGGGCAGTTTATCTCTTGTCCAGAACCTGTAATTGAGAAGGTATCACCTGGTATCAGCTAGCCTGCATCAGTTCTCCACCCACCTGTGCACTATGAGAACATCATAGGACGGGTGAACCGTAATAAAGGACATGAGTTAATTTCTTACCAGTTGAGCTCCCCTGATTATAAATTTTGTGACCATGTGGGATTATATATGGAGATATTTTTTCTAAAAGCATTAGAACCTTTATATTTATTCACCTTATCATCATTTGGGGGTATAGTCAGTGTTCCAATCCATTTCCTCGCTTTGTTGTCATACTTCCTTAGCCTTTTGTGGATTATCTACAACAAAGAAAAGGATCATATTACCAGACAGTCTGGGTGGCTATGGTGGATGTTTCCTTTCACCTAGCGCTTTGTAACAATCATTTAGCTTAGGTTTTTGTAAATAAATAATCCCTATCAGAAGCAGGTATGTTTTCTTTATGTCTATAAGCAAAATAGTGTGCGGGTCGGCCTGGATTCCTCAACAGGATGTTTTCTAGCATGACTCCATAGCCCAATACTGAGGCACTAAAACTGCAAAAAGAGTTCTTAGAGCCTTGTAGAGAGGACTCTATCCCCCATGGTGCCTAATGTTAACACATATCCTTGTTCTTCCACCTTATCTCCTGCATGTTGACGCCCGCGTATTCTCAATCGTCGTTTTGTCACCACAGCCTTCCGCATGGTCGTCGTCCAGTCAGCTTTCACGTCGTTTGCGCCAGATCCTTGTTAGCATCCAATGCAAATCCAAATGGCCAAGAGAAAGGTAAGGTTGTCACGTTTCTAGGCGTCAAGTTGACTCAGGCCTATCTGGACTCTGAGAAAGACAGTTAATGAAGTTGGGGAGCGGTGGTTGAACATTGTTTCCCCCATAAATGGAAAGCTCAAAAGGACTGTCAGCAAGTCGACTCATTTGTAGGTCCCTCTTGAAACCCAAAAATAATCAGGGTTCGTCCGATTCAGAGGGATGCATGGCACCAAATCCAAGGATTCACGGTTTCTCAAATCAGAGGTTTTAGCATGGAGTCATTAGGATTTTTTTGATATGGTCGATGGTTGAGCTAAGCTCCCGCATTATAAAGCTTTGATGAAAGCTCTGGTTATCTGTTATGTAATAGAATTTGAGATTTCCTATTCAATATAATTCAACTTCTTTCCATCTCTCTGTAAAATCTATGTTAGAACACTCGAGCATGGAGAATCTAGTCAAGGGTCGTCTGTTGCTTTTATGAAGGTTTGATTTTAGCAATATTGTGACCAGTTTTAATTAGTTTGTTTTGTTATGTTTTTCCCTCTCACACTTAAGAGCTCGGGCATGGATGATCCAGTTGATTTTTTGTAGTTTCATCATGATGTATGTGTGATAATTGTGTTGTTATGACTGTGTTTCTTAAATATACTTCAGTGTATAAAACTTTGAATCCAAGAGGATCTTGTGTTTGAGTTTTTCCTCCTTAGGCTGCTAGAAGACCTGATGTCCATAGAAGACCTCTACATTCTCCTCACCAACTCTTTCTTCTATTCACCTTTAATCCAACTTATTTACTNCGAGTCTTCCATAGAACCAAACAATACAACCTTTTCTTTTACACCACCACCAGGGGACTCTAATTTTAAGGATATCATAGACCCTGAACAGGTGAATATTTTGTTTGGTAGCTCATCCAATGTAATTATCTCTCAAATTAACACAAAAACTTTGGCATCGATAATCTCAACTGGCTCGAGTAGAGTCCCAGACATCCAATTAGTAGGAAGACCTTTTCATCAAAGAGAAACTTTGTTCCCTTCAAAGATAAAACCACTTAGGTACTCTCTTTTTGGAAACTAGGCCAATATAGGTGATCAAGAGGACCATAACAATGTAAGACACGGGGAGGAAGAAGAAACTAGAAACCAAACTGAAACTATCTTCAGATTTCCAATTTTAGACACCTCTCCAAATGTCAACATGAAGAATATTCCTCTTTCAGCACTGCCTACCTTTTATGGTAAAAAAAGTGAAGATCTAGAAACCTTCCTATTTTAATTTGACATCTTATGCAGGAGCTACAACTATGTGCAAGATGCCTAGAAATTAAAACTCTTTCCTGCCACCCTCAAAGACTTTGCATTAAGATGGTTCATGGGGTTGGGAGAATCCAGTATTAGGTCTTGGGAATCCATGAAAGACATCTTTCTTAAGAAGTACCAAGACTACTGCAAGACCAAAGAGTCTCGTAATGACATCTTTAAAGTCCAACAGTTAGAAGATGAGACCCTTGAAGACTGTATGGAAAGATTTGGTTATATCTCCCAAAAGTCAAAATACCATGACCTCCCAGAGGATGCAGTTAGGGATCTTTTTCTTAAGGGAATTTCAGAAGAATATTTAGAGATTCTTAACTTGATGGCATTAGGTGATATTTCTCATAAACCATTTGTTGAAATATGTGAAATGTGTAAAAACTACTCAAGGAGTAGAGCCAAAATAGGAAATAATGTCCGGGACCCTTACAATAGAATCTTAAAACTAGTTAGTTCAGGTGGTATAACAAGAGAAGAGATAGGGAACCTTTTAGAAAACTTTAAGACTAACATATTACGAACAATAGGTTCCTAGTTGGATACCCTTAAACTCAAAAAGAAACAGGAGGAGAAAAATGTAGCAATGAGCATATATTTCCCAAGATGCAGGAGGAAGCATTCCTTAAGGGAGTGCCCACTAGATAACATTTCAGTCTGTGGCTTTTGTACAGAAGACCATGTGATTGAAAATTTCCATCATTGCCCAGTTTATTAGCCATCTATAGGAGTGGAGACCTTGGGGAGTCTTCTTATGCACCTAGGAGGCCATGGTAGCCTAGGAATCAACCCACATACCCGGATCTACAATCTCAAGTTCCATCCTATTATCACCAACAAAAATGGAACTCACCAGGTTGGAAAAACTAGTCTACTCAGTACCAACATCCTTGGATTCAAGGATGGAGGGGAGGACACAACCAAGGAAACCCTCAAGTTTCACCTATCCCTATGTACAACCATCCTTATCCTTAGTTCTCATCAAACACTCTGTAGCTTCTGCCAGGTTTTGTTCCACCACCTTTACCTCCTATCCCACAACAACAACTGCTACAATTTCAAAATGCAAGCTCCCCAAAACCAACACTATTACCAGCACAGCCAGTACCGAATCCCAATAATAAGACCCCTCAACCTCTTAATGATGTTGAGATGCAAGCCTTCCTGACATATGTCATTACTCTTGTTTCATTATAGGAAATTCAACTAAGATCGGGAAAATTTATAGATAGGCAGAGACCTTCAGTAATCATCTAGGAAAAAGAAAAAGAAGAAACCACCCAACAACCCATGGATGACACTAGGTGGGAAGATGTTATTATCTCGAAGAATCAAGAACCCAAGCTTCCCCAAAATGAACCTTCATAGATTACGAAGGTCCCTCCTTATCCAGACCAATTGGTAATCGAGAAACCTACCACCTGATCGAAATTTGACATTTTGAATGAATTGAAAAATATTTGTGTCAAGATTCCTCTGCTTCAAGCCATTAAAGACATTTCAATCTATAGTAAGGTAGTCAAATAATTGTGTATTAAGAAGACATGTAGGAAGCAAAAGGACCCCCCTACAGTACATTTGGTAGGAGGACTCTCTGAGTACATATCAGAGCAGCCAAAGCTAGCAAACTATGGGAATCCAGGAAACCCTGTAGTGACCATAACCATTAAAGAGGTCTCCATAGGAAAGACTCTCATAGACCTAGGGGAAGCCATCAATGTTTTGACCGCTACTACCTTGGAACAATTACAGTTACAACCTCTTCTTCGGCCTACCCCAAGCATTTTGGAATTAGCAAATAAGACTAGGGTTATACCTGAAAGGATTTTAGATGATTTCATGGTTACTTTAGCCTCATGGGAGTACCCATTAGATTTTATTGTCATTCATTCAAAGGATCCTGCCTGAGGCCATCCCATTATTTTGGGAATACCTTGGCTATCCACAATCAATGCATTTATTGGATGTAGAGAAGGAGAAATGACCATCTCAAATGGTCTCTCTATCCAGAAGCTCACCATTTACCCTCCAGCTCAACCTATTATGGAAAATCTATGGTGGCTTGAATTTCCATATGAGAACAAAGACTGGGAAGAACTCGTATTACCTAATGACCATGCAAGGGCACTTCGGGAGCATACACTAGAAAATGTGCTAAACCAATTCATTTCTGCTATTACATGTGTGGATTTTCCACAGTCTTTTCCCCAATTTACGTACATGTTTAGGGAAGAATTCCAAGAACAATTAGATCCATCCATTTTATCTTTGACATATTTTATTTTCGAAATAGACGAGTCTTCCATGTCTTATACTATGCCCTACAAGATTAGTCCAGGGAAAACTTTACATATAAACAACAGGTTAGATACAAACCAACAAAAGAAGTTAGTAGATATATTTAAAGAACAAACAAGAGCATTTGCTTGGGATTACACTGACATGAAGGGTATACACCCTGACACATGCATACACCATATATATACCCAAGGGGAAGTGACAAATGTTAGGTAACCCCAAACAAGGATGAACCCAACAGTCAAAGACATAGTCAAGGAGGAGATTCAAAAGTTTCTAAATGTCAAATTTATCTATCCCAACTCTGACAGTAAGTGGGTATCCCCTCTTGTAGTGGTTCTAAAAAATTTGACTGGGAAATGGAGAATTTGTGTTGATTTCTGGGAACTCAATAAGGCCAATCTGAAAGACTACTTTCCTATTCCTTTCATTGACCAAGTTCTAGATACCTTGTCTAGAAATAAGTATTTATCATTTCTAGATGGGTACAGTGGGTACAAACAAATTCTTATAGCACCAGAAGACCAGGACAAGACTACCTTTACCTGTCCTTGGGGAACCTATACCTATAGGGTCTTACCATTTGGATTGTGTAATGCTCCTGCCACATTTCAATGGGTAGTATTAGGGATATTTGTCGATCTTATTCATGATTGTGTGGAGGTCTACATGGATGACTTCACATTCTATGGAAACACTTACCAGGAAGCCTTAGACAACTTAGAAAAATTCTTCATCAGATGCCAAGAAATGAACCTATCTCTAAGTCATGAAAAATGCAAAATGTTGTTGACTGAAGGAGTGGTTCTAGGACATCATGTTTCATCTGAAGGAATAAAAATCGATCCTGCAAATATTGAGGTCATTATTAGAATTCCACCCCCTGAGACTCAGAAAGAGGTGAGAATCTTTCTTGGACATGTTGGATATTACCGATGGTTTATTGAAAATTTTAAAAAAATGGTTTCACCTATGTTTGGATTATTGATAAAAGATGTTTATTTTGTTTGGACTGAGCATTGCAAACTGCCTTTGAAACCCTAAAATCCAAGTTGTCTGTGGCACCAATTCTGAGAGGACCCCCAATTGGAGTCTCCCATTTCATATATCCACTGATGCCTCCGACACTGCAATTGGAGGGGTATTAGGGCAACAGTCCTATGCCATTTATTTTATAAGCAAGAACTTGTCCCCTGCCAAGTTGAACTACACAGTCACTGAGAAGGAATTATTGGCAGTTGTTCATGCTATTAACAAATTTCGTCATTACATTACAGGTTATGAAGTATTTGTACACACCAACCATTCCGCCACTATATTCCTCATGAATAAACCTATAACTAATGACTAAGTGACTAGGTGGCTCTTGCTATTGCAAGAATTTAATATTACTGTGCTTGACCGACCTGGAAAGAATAATGTAGTAGCTGACTTTCTTTCCTGAATAAAGAATGAGGATGATGAAATCCTTGTATATGATAGTTTCCCAGATGAGCATCTCTTTTCCCTTTTTGTCAATACCCCATGGTTTGTGGATATGGAAAACTATTTGGATACTAGGAAATTACCGTCTCATTTGTCACCTCATGAAAAGCATAAAATTATTACACATAGTGCTAATTACTCTTAGGTTGGTCATGATATTTTTCGCAAAAGTCCTGATTTGATTATTCGTAGATGTGTCTGAGAGGACGAGGTACCTGAAATACTACAAAGTTGTCATGATGGACCATGTGGTGGCCATTTCTCTGACAAACGTGCAACATATAAGGTGTTACATTCAGGTTACTATTGGCCTAGCATTTTCAAAGATGTTGCCAAGTATGTGAGAAGTTGTGATAGTTTCCAAAGGATAGGTAGACCTACGTCAGATGATGAAATGCCTTTACAGGCCCAAGCTATGATAGAACCCTTTGAAAAATGGGCCCTCGACTTTGTAGGACCAATTTCACCCATGTCTCATAGGAAGAACTATATCTTGGTTTGTATGGACTATGTCACCAAATGGGTAGAGGCAAAATCCCTATTTAGGGCCACAGAGAAGTTTGTTGTCAAATTCATCTATGAAGACATATTTACCCGCTTTAGTGTCCCTCGTGAAATTGTTACCGACAAAGGCACTCAATTCACTTCCAAGCTGATGAAAGAGCTAAAGGAGAAATATGGGATTAAACATCGTAAATCTTCTCCATACCACCCACAAGCCAATGGTTAGGTAGAATGCACAAACAAAGCTATGGAAGCCATCTTGACCAAGAATGTTCAGTTAATCACCGAGATTGGGCTAATAGGCTCCCAAAGGCTTTGTGGGCATACTAAACTACTTGGAGAAATACCACTGGGCATACCCCTTATGAGCTAGTATACGGGAAACAAGTACTTTTACCTACAGAATTCCAAGTAAGGAACTTCTGTATTGTTGTGGAATTAGGATTGAACTTGGATGAGGCTCAGAAGCAATGAGCCCTAGAGTTGAATGAGTTGGATGAAATCAGGAAAGATGCCATCCAATAGACGATATTAGTCCAAAACCAAAGGAGCAAGTGGCATGACATGTTTATTAAAAAGAAACACTTCTAGCCTGGTGATTGGGCCCTATTGTTTGATTCCCAGTTCAAAACCTTCAAAGGAAAACTTACCACCTGTTGGTTGAGCCATTACAAGGTAGACACTGTATATGACAATGAAGCTGTAAAAATTAAAACAATTACTGATGGAAAAGTCTCCTTTGTGGTAAATGGCCACCGACTTAAATTTTATCATAAGCCCATTTCCAGAGAATATTTTCTACAGGTCATGTCAACTGACAAGGCACTAGCCTTAGTAGATGGGGAAGTTCCCCCTTGTTCTTGAATTTTTTTTTGAATTTCCTACTGTATATATGTGTAAATAGTTTTTTCATTTTGTTAATAAAGCAATTCTAGATATTTCTATCAGTAATTATTTCACCGAGAGTACACATTTTCAAAGATATTTCTTCAAAACATTGTTATGCTTGAATTTTGTGTCTATTAAAGCATCAAATGAATATTGAATTATTGTAGTTAGCCGTATTTTTGCAAACATTCTCATTTTTTAAGGCATTCTAAAGAAGTTGCTCTTGAAACTCTTCACCACTGTATAAGGAAGTGATACCATAGTTATTAAGCCTAGAGGTCTCTCATATAGTTTTTCCAAGAAACCTGAGTAATTAAGTCAAGTGTCTTTATCAAAGAGTAACAGGGAGGTCTCATTAGCAGTTAGTCATGGAAACATCATCATAATTAAAAAAGAAGAAAGTGAGTTGAGCCTAGAGATACCTTTCTGTTCTTTCTCGATGGTACCATCCACTACACACTAAAAATCTTGATTATATCATATCTTTAGACAGGCCACATTCGCTTAAGTACCCCTTACATCAGGACAACCACTAATAATACAACGGAAAGTCATCCTCTAACATAATACCATCCCAATTAAAAATAAAAAGAAAGAAAAGTTGTTTTCGATTTGTTCCCCCATATTCTTGCATAAGCAATCTTATACTAACATCTTAAAGGATGGAGGGCCAGTATCTGAGGGTTTAAGAGGCTAACCTGCTGGGATACTGAACAGGTCTGCTGGAAGAGGGTACCAACCTGTGGTATGACTAGGTAAACCCATCAGAGTACTGAACATGCTTGCTGGCAGTGGGGCATTCTACCTAGCGAGGATGATAATCTGACAAAAATAAATAATAAATGTAAACTTGTCCTGATGTATGACATTACTTGCAGACAAATATGACATGGAGTATGTGTGGTTAAGCTAAGGTTAATGAATCTCATAAACTTTCCATTGGGAAATGACTCTAAGACTATATTCTTATCTATATATAGGATCTCTTATCCTATAGGTGGGGCCATCTTCTAACTGTCTCGTTGGACCAAGCTATGAAATTTTATCTTTACACTTGACATACTATAAATCTTTGTCTATTGGGGGATACTGACTAGTTTCCTATACTTTTGATTGTGAGGTGTCACAATACTTAGGTGTGGGGGAGGGGTTCATGAGCTGAAAAATGATCATTGCCTAGAGAAAAGAGTCTTTGCAAGAATTTTTGTATTATTACCATGATATAGGTTATTACATTGATAGGCATGTTATTTTTAAATGCTTAACTCATGTGTGCTATACATTACTGACCTCATGCTTAATAGACCACTCTTTATTGGTTATCTTCCATTACAAGCTGCATACTATAGGTTTGACAATACATGTTTTATGCTTGCTATAATGCATTCATTATAGGTTTTGACATTATATGTCATATGCAAGAAGAATGAGTGAGCATAGAGCACTCTGCCTCTGCTCATTAACCACTATGGTTGTCAAAAACACTTCAAAATTGCAGGCTGTCCATTATAAGAGGCGCAAATGCACTTAACACAGGGGTACCAGATGAAGTACCGGATGAGGTGTCGGATGAGGTCTCATTTGAAGTAACTATCCTAGATTCCAGGTAACCAGAATTCAATTATATTCAATTACATTGGTTGCAGGCATTGATTAAAAGATGCCTCATATGGTTATGATCAAATGTCCAAGTCAAAAGACTTGGACATTGATCTAAATATGCACCAATCCATTGCTCCCAATCTTTCCATCGAATTCGAATTTCCCACACATGGTAGCTCGCACGCACATGTGGGCAACGTACTCCACCATAAGAGGATCCAAAATAGGTTGGACACTCTATTATTTCATTTACCCTTGCCATTTTCTCTACCCTACGTTTAGGAATCACGCCCAACCTCTGCCAAATTCGCCCTCTGTTCTAATCACACTCAGACTATGCTACACCTGTGCCATCTCTTGGCCTGTTCGCACCCTTACTTGGTAAAATTCACAATCTGTTCCAATCGCACTCAGAACATTCCCAACCGTGTCATTTCTTGGCTTGATTTCTCCCTTTCTTGGTGAATTTAAAATCTGTCACAATGCCTAGGAGATACGAACCCTCCTCCTATGCAGACTTGTTTGCCATTCCAGAATTCGCACAGTGTAGGGAAGTGTTCTTGTGTGTTGGTTGGGGGCCATTTCTATCTATTTTTCAAGGCCATGATGATGGTATTTATATGCAATTTGCAGTTGGTTTTGATGGAAAGATAGCACATGTAGGGTCTCTCAACTTTCTAGACACAGAATAGTCAATTGATGCTGCAACAAAACTCCCAAGAATGGGAGATAGGTGGTTCAAGAATCATCAATTGTCACGCTCAAGTTACAAAAGGGTGTTTAAGCTTGAATTTAAGAGAATTTCAGGAGCGAAAGGGTATGCTAAGGAGTGGATAAAGAAATAATTTGTCAACCCCCTCATTGTCATCACAAGGTTAATTACATGTGAAGGTAGATACTCCACCTTTAAAACTTGTCACTTTAGATTGTTGGCTCATTTTCTATTCAAAAAACCCTTGAACTTTCCCTTTTATTTTCTCAAAAGNTTTAAAGTCCAACAGTTAGAAGATGAGACCCTTGAAGACTGTATGGAAAGATTTGGTTATATCTCCCAAAAGTCAAAATACCATGACCTCCCAGAGGATGCAGTTAGGGATCTTTTTCTTAAGGGAATTTCAGAAGAATATTTAGAGATTCTTAACTTGATGGCATTAGGTGATATTTCTCATAAACCATTTGTTGAAATATGTGAAATGTGTAAAAACTACTCAAGGAGTAGAGCCAAAATAGGAAATAATGTCCGGGACCCTTACAATAGAATCTTAAAACTAGTTAGTTCAGGTGGTATAACAAGAGAAGAGATAGGGAACCTTTTAGAAAACTTTAAGACTAACATATTACGAACAATAGGTTCCTAGTTGGATACCCTTAAACTCAAAAAGAAACAGGAGGAGAAAAATGTAGCAATGAGCATATATTTCCCAAGATGCAGGAGGAAGCATTCCTTAAGGGAGTGCCCACTAGATAACATTTCAGTCTGTGGCTTTTGTACAGAAGACCATGTGATTGAAAATTTCCATCATTGCCCAGTTTATTAGCCATCTATAGGAGTGGAGACCTTGGGGAGTCTTCTTATGCACCTAGGAGGCCATGGTAGCCTAGGAATCAACCCACATACCCGGATCTACAATCTCAAGTTCCATCCTATTATCACCAACAAAAATGGAACTCACCAGGTTGGAAAAACTAGTCTACTCAGTACCAACATCCTTGGATTCAAGGATGGAGGGGAGGACACAACCAAGGAAACCCTCAAGTTTCACCTATCCCTATGTACAACCATCCTTATCCTTAGTTCTCATCAAACACTCTGTAGCTTCTGCCAGGTTTTGTTCCACCACCTTTACCTCCTATCCCACAACAACAACTGCTACAATTTCAAAATGCAAGCTCCCCAAAACCAACACTATTACCAGCACAGCCAGTACCGAATCCCAATAATAAGACCCCTCAACCTCTTAATGATGTTGAGATGCAAGCCTTCCTGACATATGTCATTACTCTTGTTTCATTATAGGAAATTCAACTAAGATCGGGAAAATTTATAGATAGGCAGAGACCTTCAGTAATCATCTAGGAAAAAGAAAAAGAAGAAACCACCCAACAACCCATGGATGACACTAGGTGGGAAGATGTTATTATCTCGAAGAATCAAGAACCCAAGCTTCCCCAAAATGAACCTTCATAGATTACGAAGGTCCCTCCTTATCCAGACCAATTGGTAATCGAGAAACCTACCACCTGATCGAAATTTGACATTTTGAATGAATTGAAAAATATTTGTGTCAAGATTCCTCTGCTTCAAGCCATTAAAGACATTTCAATCTATAGTAAGGTAGTCAAATAATTGTGTATTAAGAAGACATGTAGGAAGCAAAAGGACCCCCCTACAGTACATTTGGTAGGAGGACTCTCTGAGTACATATCAGAGCAGCCAAAGCTAGCAAACTATGGGAATCCAGGAAACCCTGTAGTGACCATAACCATTAAAGAGGTCTCCATAGGAAAGACTCTCATAGACCTAGGGGAAGCCATCAATGTTTTGACCGCTACTACCTTGGAACAATTACAGTTACAACCTCTTCTTCGGCCTACCCCAAGCATTTTGGAATTAGCAAATAAGACTAGGGTTATACCTGAAAGGATTTTAGATGATTTCATGGTTACTTTAGCCTCATGGGAGTACCCATTAGATTTTATTGTCATTCATTCAAAGGATCCTGCCTGAGGCCATCCCATTATTTTGGGAATACCTTGGCTATCCACAATCAATGCATTTATTGGATGTAGAGAAGGAGAAATGACCATCTCAAATGGTCTCTCTATCCAGAAGCTCACCATTTACCCTCCAGCTCAACCTATTATGGAAAATCTATGGTGGCTTGAATTTCCATATGAGAACAAAGACTGGGAAGAACTCGTATTACCTAATGACCATGCAAGGGCACTTCGGGAGCATACACTAGAAAATGTGCTAAACCAATTCATTTCTGCTATTACATGTGTGGATTTTCCACAGTCTTTTCCCCAATTTACGTACATGTTTAGGGAAGAATTCCAAGAACAATTAGATCCATCCATTTTATCTTTGACATATTTTATTTTCGAAATAGACGAGTCTTCCATGTCTTATACTATGCCCTACAAGATTAGTCCAGGGAAAACTTTACATATAAACAACAGGTTAGATACAAACCAACAAAAGAAGTTAGTAGATATATTTAAAGAACAAACAAGAGCATTTGCTTGGGATTACACTGACATGAAGGGTATACACCCTGACACATGCATACACCATATATATACCCAAGGGGAAGTGACAAATGTTAGGTAACCCCAAACAAGGATGAACCCAACAGTCAAAGACATAGTCAAGGAGGAGATTCAAAAGTTTCTAAATGTCAAATTTATCTATCCCAACTCTGACAGTAAGTGGGTATCCCCTCTTGTAGTGGTTCTAAAAAATTTGACTGGGAAATGGAGAATTTGTGTTGATTTCTGGGAACTCAATAAGGCCAATCTGAAAGACTACTTTCCTATTCCTTTCATTGACCAAGTTCTAGATACCTTGTCTAGAAATAAGTATTTATCATTTCTAGATGGGTACAGTGGGTACAAACAAATTCTTATAGCACCAGAAGACCAGGACAAGACTACCTTTACCTGTCCTTGGGGAACCTATACCTATAGGGTCTTACCATTTGGATTGTGTAATGCTCCTGCCACATTTCAATGGGTAGTATTAGGGATATTTGTCGATCTTATTCATGATTGTGTGGAGGTCTACATGGATGACTTCACATTCTATGGAAACACTTACCAGGAAGCCTTAGACAACTTAGAAAAATTCTTCATCAGATGCCAAGAAATGAACCTATCTCTAAGTCATGAAAAATGCAAAATGTTGTTGACTGAAGGAGTGGTTCTAGGACATCATGTTTCATCTGAAGGAATAAAAATCGATCCTGCAAATATTGAGGTCATTATTAGAATTCCACCCCCTGAGACTCAGAAAGAGGTGAGAATCTTTCTTGGACATGTTGGATATTACCGATGGTTTATTGAAAATTTTAAAAAAATGGTTTCACCTATGTTTGGATTATTGATAAAAGATGTTTATTTTGTTTGGACTGAGCATTGCAAACTGCCTTTGAAACCCTAAAATCCAAGTTGTCTGTGGCACCAATTCTGAGAGGACCCCCAATTGGAGTCTCCCATTTCATATATCCACTGATGCCTCCGACACTGCAATTGGAGGGGTATTAGGGCAACAGTCCTATGCCATTTATTTTATAAGCAAGAACTTGTCCCCTGCCAAGTTGAACTACACAGTCACTGAGAAGGAATTATTGGCAGTTGTTCATGCTATTAACAAATTTCGTCATTACATTACAGGTTATGAAGTATTTGTACACACCAACCATTCCGCCACTATATTCCTCATGAATAAACCTATAACTAATGACTAAGTGACTAGGTGGCTCTTGCTATTGCAAGAATTTAATATTACTGTGCTTGACCGACCTGGAAAGAATAATGTAGTAGCTGACTTTCTTTCCTGAATAAAGAATGAGGATGATGAAATCCTTGTATATGATAGTTTCCCAGATGAGCATCTCTTTTCCCTTTTTGTCAATACCCCATGGTTTGTGGATATGGAAAACTATTTGGATACTAGGAAATTACCGTCTCATTTGTCACCTCATGAAAAGCATAAAATTATTACACATAGTGCTAATTACTCTTAGGTTGGTCATGATATTTTTCGCAAAAGTCCTGATTTGATTATTCGTAGATGTGTCTGAGAGGACGAGGTACCTGAAATACTACAAAGTTGTCATGATGGACCATGTGGTGGCCATTTCTCTGACAAACGTGCAACATATAAGGTGTTACATTCAGGTTACTATTGGCCTAGCATTTTCAAAGATGTTGCCAAGTATGTGAGAAGTTGTGATAGTTTCCAAAGGATAGGTAGACCTACGTCAGATGATGAAATGCCTTTACAGGCCCAAGCTATGATAGAACCCTTTGAAAAATGGGCCCTCGACTTTGTAGGACCAATTTCACCCATGTCTCATAGGAAGAACTATATCTTGGTTTGTATGGACTATGTCACCAAATGGGTAGAGGCAAAATCCCTATTTAGGGCCACAGAGAAGTTTGTTGTCAAATTCATCTATGAAGACATATTTACCCGCTTTAGTGTCCCTCGTGAAATTGTTACCGACAAAGGCACTCAATTCACTTCCAAGCTGATGAAAGAGCTAAAGGAGAAATATGGGATTAAACATCGTAAATCTTCTCCATACCACCCACAAGCCAATGGTTAGGTAGAATGCACAAACAAAGCTATGGAAGCCATCTTGACCAAGAATGTTCAGTTAATCACCGAGATTGGGCTAATAGGCTCCCAAAGGCTTTGTGGGCATACTAAACTACTTGGAGAAATACCACTGGGCATACCCCTTATGAGCTAGTATACGGGAAACAAGTACTTTTACCTACAGAATTCCAAGTAAGGAACTTCTGTATTGTTGTGGAATTAGGATTGAACTTGGATGAGGCTCAGAAGCAATGAGCCCTAGAGTTGAATGAGTTGGATGAAATCAGGAAAGATGCCATCCAATAGACGATATTAGTCCAAAACCAAAGGAGCAAGTGGCATGACATGTTTATTAAAAAGAAACACTTCTAGCCTGGTGATTGGGCCCTATTGTTTGATTCCCAGTTCAAAACCTTCAAAGGAAAACTTACCACCTGTTGGTTGAGCCATTACAAGGTAGACACTGTATATGACAATGAAGCTGTAAAAATTAAAACAATTACTGATGGAAAAGTCTCCTTTGTGGTAAATGGCCACCGACTTAAATTTTATCATAAGCCCATTTCCAGAGAATATTTTCTACAGGTCATGTCAACTGACAAGGCACTAGCCTTAGTAGATGGGGAAGTTCCCCCTTGTTCTTGAATTTTTTTTTGAATTTCCTACTGTATATATGTGTAAATAGTTTTTTCATTTTGTTAATAAAGCAATTCTAGATATTTCTATCAGTAATTATTTCACCGAGAGTACACATTTTCAAAGATATTTCTTCAAAACATTGTTATGCTTGAATTTTGTGTCTATTAAAGCATCAAATGAATATTGAATTATTGTAGTTAGCCGTATTTTTGCAAACATTCTCATTTTTTAAGGCATTCTAAAGAAGTTGCTCTTGAAACTCTTCACCACTGTATAAGGAAGTGATACCATAGTTATTAAGCCTAGAGGTCTCTCATATAGTTTTTCCAAGAAACCTGAGTAATTAAGTCAAGTGTCTTTATCAAAGAGTAACAGGGAGGTCTCATTAGCAGTTAGTCATGGAAACATCATCATAATTAAAAAAGAAGAAAGTGAGTTGAGCCTAGAGATACCTTTCTGTTCTTTCTCGATGGTACCATCCACTACACACTAAAAATCTTGATTATATCATATCTTTAGATAGGCCACATTCGCTTAAGTACCCCTTACATAAGGACAACCACTAATAATACAACGGAAAGTCATCCTCTAACATAATACCATCCCAATTAAAAATAAAAAGAAAGAAAATTTGTTTTAGATTTGTTCCCCCATATTCTTGCATAAGCAATCTTATACTGAACAGGTCTGCTGGAAGCGGGTACCAACCTGTGGTATGACTAGGTAAACCCATCGGAGTACTGAACATGCTTGCTGGCAGTGGGGCATTCTACCTAGCGAGGATGATAATCTGACAAAAATAAATAATAAATGTAAACTTGTCCTGATGTATGACATTACTTGTAGAAAAATATGACATGGAGTATGTGTGGTTAAGCTAAGGTTAATGAATCTCATAAACTTTCCATTGGGAAATGACTCTAAGACTATCTTCTTATCTATATATAGGATCTCTTATCCTATAGGTGGGGCCATCTTCTAACTGTCTCGTTGAACCAAGCTATGAAATTTTATCTTTACACTTGACATACTATAAATCTTTGTCTATTGGGGCATACTAACTAGTTTCCTATACTTTTGATTGTGAGGTGTCACAATACTTAGGTGTGGGGGAGGGGTTCATGAGCTGAAAAATGATCATTGCCTAGAGAAAAGAGTCTTTGCAAGAATTTTTGTATTATTACCATGATATAGGTTATTACATTGATAGTCATGTTATTTTTAAATGCTTAACTCATGTGTGCTATACATTACTGACCTCATGCTTAATAGACCACTCTTTATTGGTTATTTAACAGACCACTCTTTATTGGTTATCTTCCATTACAAGCTGCATACTATAGGTTTGACAATACATGTTTTATTCTTGCTATAACACATTCATTATAGGTTTTGACATTATATGTCATATGCAAGAAGAATGAGTGAGCATGGAGCACTCTGCCTCTGCTCATTAACCACTATGGTTGTCAAAAACACTTCAAAATTGCAGGCTTTCCATTATAAGAGGCGAAAATGCACTTAACACAGGGGTACCAGATGAAGTACCGGATGAGGTGTCGGATGAGGTCTCATTTGAAGTAACTATCCCAGATTCTAGGTAACCAGAATTCAATTATATTCAATTACATTGGTTGCAGGCATTGATTAAAAGATGCCTCATATGGTTATGATCAAATGTCCAAGTTAAAAGACTTGGACATTGATCTAAATATGCACCAATCCATTGCTCCCAATCTTTCCATCGAATTCGAATTTCCCACACATGGTAGCTCGCACGCACATGTGGGCAACGTACTCCAC
>JZKD02S0332851.1:7787-27258 GCA_000966675.3 Picea glauca
CGACCTTTTTCACAAGGTCCATTCACATCACACATTCACATTTTTGAGTTTGCCACAGTTCTTGGCCAGTATAGTTATTTTTACAAACTGGGGGAAATAGGGTGTTACACTAGCTGAACTAAAACAGCCCACGTGGACCTACAAAATCACGAAAAAAGGAAAGTTGTCGATGGAACACATAGCTTTGGGTGAGTTAATTGAAATTCCTGGCCATGCATGGCCGAGGGTTCGTCCAAATACCTAGCTTCTTCTAGCCTATAAAAGAAGGGTTAGGGGTCCCATTTGGAAGATGAGAATAAGAGAAAAGAAACTCTGCCCAATTGCACATTCCCATTGTCCCAACCCTTTAGCCATCCTTGTGCAAGAAGAGATACAAAGCAAAGAAGTTGGAGGACATTTGAAGAGGAGCCTAGGATCAGGATTTGCAGAGAAGTGGCCGGTCTTGACATTGTAAGTTGATTCATTAAAGTTAATAATAAAGAAATGTTTTTCCCATCCCACTATATGAGTTCTTCATAGTTCAGTAAATATATGTTTGAATCTCTAACCCATTAGTCTGTAGGTAAATGTTATAACCCTAAATTGCACCACACATGCTTACCTAGCATCAGGCCAACTCATATCCATTCCTTTCCAAAGCCATGCTGAATAAACTCTTGAAAATCCTCTTAAATCATGTAAAATGTGCCCTAACCCACTACTGCATGCGTTGGAATGCTGGTAGGCCTACTACTACACGCGTTGGAACGCTGGCTGGCCTACTACAGCCCGCATTTACCTAACAAAGCACAAAAACAGGAAAGTTGCCGACGGGACAAAAAGCTTTGGGTCAGTTAACTGAAACTCCCAGCCGAGAGTTCGTCCAAAACCCTAGCTCCTTCTAGCCTATAAAAGAAGGGGTAGGGGTACTATTTGGAGGGAAAAAAGATAGCAAAGAAACTCTGCCCAATTGTCGAATCCATTTGTCCCAACCCTTTAGCCTTTCCTCAAGCCTAAGAAGAATTCAAGCAAAGTAGTTGGAGGACAAAGAAGAGGAGGAGCCCAGGATCAGGATCGAGGAATGGTGGCTGGTCTCTATCATTATTGTAAGTTGATTCATCTTGAGATTAATAAAAGAATACTTTTCCCATCCCAATGCACAAGTGATATATATTTTATTTGATTTATGCTTAATCTCTAACCCGTAGGTAGAAGAATAGCATGCATGTGTAGTGTTTTGTCTTGATTGCAGGATTGTCTTTGGAAGGAGCAGCGAAAGCAAGCAGATAAAGTGAAATGGAGGATCTACATCAAACATCGATAGAAAAAGGTTAGTAGGTCTTTTCCATGCTTGTATGTGAAAAAGGGGTTTGAGTATTGGGGTGATAGGTTAAAAGTGGTTTCTTTAAGGTCATGATCTGCGTACAAGTTCAGACTTAGTTTGTTAGTCCGTAGGGTATTATTTCCCAACAACAGTAAAATGCATGTGTAGTTTGTTGCTTGTTTTGTATGCAGGTCATCCTTGGGAGGAGAGCTTCCAACAAGCAATCAAGTGTGAAGAAGGATCGACATCGGCCATATGGAACAAGGTATGTTGGTCTAACCATGTATTTACTGAAAATAAATGGGGATTAAGTCTGGGATGAAGGTAGAAAGTAGGCTTCTTTTGGTCATATTTTCATGCATACTATAACCCTATTTGCTAGTCCATAGGGGGATTTTCCACCACAACAAAATTGGCGACCATACTGGAGAAATCTCTAGGGTTCCTGGGAATTTTATTTTTTGGGTAGTTTTAAAAGACTGGTTTTCTTTCCTATTTTTTGAAGTTTCTGCAAAGTCTAAGATGACAGAGAAGATGGTATTCCATACCAGCTATCTGATGCAGGAGCATCACTCCATGTCAACCAGCCAGCCAGCCAGCCACGCCAACGAATTCAAGTCACGCGTTAAAGAGAGGTGCAGCCTCATTTGGAATTTGAATTTAATGTAATTAAATGTTTATGTTGGTGAGATGTGAAGCCGTGCCTTTGTGCAGGCATTAGGTAGATCGGCCTTTAATATTTGTAAGGCTGATATCTAGATCCAGATTCTGGACTAGACATCCCTTTCAATGCAATTGAATAGGGTAGGTAGGTTGGAGGGAAGCGCTCGAAGAGCTCCCTCAGGTAAAAGAGATTTTGTATCTCATTTTGTAGTAGTTGTAGTTGTAGTGTGGGAGAGAAATCTGTGAGTAGAGAGCAAAAGAGAAGGAGCCGAGAACTTGTTACAGGTCGTGCTTAGGAATACCTTTTAAATACAGGAATTTTCCATTTTAATATAACAGAAGCAGTTTTCCCTGCATGGATTCTGTGTTGAATGAATGTTTGTGTGTGTTCCATTATATGTTGTAGATGTATACTGTAGGTTTTCATTTGGAGGAGTGTGCTTGATTTCACGTGAAGGTCTTTGAGGCTTCACACCAGGAGGGTGTGACAGAACGCTACGGGTTCTGATATCCATGCACAGGGGTTGCATCTCTGAACGTTGTGGGTTCAGACAAAGACGTGCTGCGGCACAGGAGCTGGAGTCAACAGCTCAAGATGAAGACCTCAAGGTTGTTGAACACCTTGGAGGCAAGGCTATGTGGGAGAAGACACAGTTGCAGACAGAATCTCTGAGGAGTTCTGTGAAGCTCTGCCAAGTGGGCATTGAGCATATGCACAGTGGTGCATCTGGAGGAAGGACTCTGTTGTGAGTTCAGGGAGAAGAAACAGAATCACTAAGGATTCTGAGAGCTCTGTCAGGTGGGCATTGAGCGGGCGCATAGGATGCGCACAGAGGAAAAAATTGTTGAACATTCTGGGAGAAGACACTCTACCAGGTGGGCATTTGAGTTAGCGTCCAGATAGGCACAGGGAGAAGAGAACTCTCTGAGTTCTGAAATTTAGAGGAAGAATCCACTGAAGGATCTTCACAGGGTTGTTGAACACCCTGACAGACTCAACAAGAGGTTGCTTGAGCAAATAGAAAGCCAGGAGGGTATTACATTCTCCATCTGAGGGAGAAGGAAGAAAGACCAAAATCCCTTAGGGGTATGAGCGTGTGAGAAGCTTAGGAGGGACGAGTGCTTTCGGTGCATAGAGTCGAGCTGCAAGGAGTGCAGAGGTTGAAGAACTCTTGGGAGGAGTCCAGAGTTCCCAGAATCTCGGGAGGAACAACGTTTTTACACGTGTTGGCGAGAACTCAAAGTGAGGAGTTCGCAGAGGAGAAAGGGAGAAAAGGTTGAGGCCTTTGGCTTTTGAAATTATTCCAAGTATGGGAAGAAGAAAGCGCAGAAGATCAGGAGGGAGCACAGTAGCCATCAAATCGGCTGGAGAAGAGATCTGAACCATTGGTTTCTATGTCCAGGAGAGATCAGGAGGAGCGCAGAGGAAGAACAGATCTAGACCATTGGATCTTGGTCCAAATACCCGTCAGCCGTCAGATCTGATAGGAGCTACACGAGGTTTACCATCAAGAATAACCGAGGTGAAAGTCCCAACGAGAGACAAGCATCAGGATATCGACACTCGGGGAATCGGAGTTCTCGAGGTCGAGGAAGTCGGGACAATTCAAGCCCCGAATCAGCGAGATTTGATCTGAACCATATGTTTAAGGAGACATGTGGCAGAAATCGGAGACCTGTCGGTATATCATCTACCAGGGTTTTGAGTTGACAGAGGATTTCTGTCATCTGGGTAGCGAAAGTCCCCAAAATCACGAGAAGCGATCAGGGCCATCCATCTGTTGGGGACGCGTGTCATAGATCTGAAGAAAATCAAGGATTGTCATATCGGGGATTCCGTGGACAGGGATTCCATGCGTTTCGGAATTGCGAAGTCTGAAACCCCGACGAGGAGGAAAGCACCATTGAGGGGCTAGCTGTCAGCATATCAGAGAATCGAGATTCGAGGGATTGACAGTCCCGTGGGCAAATGCATTTCAGCATTTGAAACCCTGAATTCCCGATAGGTGGTTTGACTGTGGTCATGTAAAGGGAGTTCGTATGGACCCAAGGTCTAGCCCAGGGGACTAGTGAAAGTTGGAGCGAATGGAGATTCGGAGGATCACAGATCCTGAGGACAAGTGCGTTTCGGCACTTGAAAGCTTGAAACCCTGACGAAAGGAATATAAGGTTGCAGTCCTATGGAAGGTGGTCGCATGGACCAAAGTATAGCCAGGAGGGGCTAAGGCACGTAGAGAGCGCATCGGCAAATCGACAATCGGGAGATCGCGGGGACAAAGGTTCTTGGCATCGAAGAACAAGAAACCCCGAAACCCGATATTGAGTTGGGGAAGATCACAGTTGAATGTAGAAGGTTGTGAGGGAGAAATAAGGACCTGTGGATCGGGTTTTTAGTAGAGATTCCAGGTAGGAATCGGAAGAGATAATTCATCTCAAAGCGGAAGAAGAATGATCCTGTGAGCAGGGGCACGTCGAGGGGTGTTCGTGACATAAAATTTGTCCTGTGTCAAGTGGTATCAGAGCTTGATTCTTGCTTGTATATTTCAGGCAGGAAGAGGCAGAAAGGGGAAAAGAACACTCTGATACGCATCAAGTGGTATCAGAGTAGGAACTTCACTTGTATATTTCAGGTGAAGTGAGAAGGTAAAGGAAGATAGAGCACTTGAGACTCTGTGGCGATTGTTTGTAGGTAGGCAACAATCGAGAAGACAGTCAGGGAGACTGTACGATGAAGCTGGAAACACTCTTAGTGTGGAGTGACAACAACAGGTTTGCTAAGAAAGTAGACAGAGACAACACCATGTTTACTGAAGACCATAGGCATGATGGGAAGAAGAGCAAGGTAGAAAAGCTTGCAGAAATGGATAAAGAGCTCTATGAAATAAGAGCAGACATAGAAAAGCTCGAACTGCGGATGCAGCAGAAAGCCAAGACGAGATGGGTATATGAATGGCCCATGAAGAAGGAGAAGGTAAAATGGCCAGTCAAGGAGTTGATGGTCATAATACAATGAAGGTTGTTAAGAGGATGGTTGAGGTATGCTGAAAACCTCGACAGACCTAAGGAAATGGTTCAGGTATGTGAA
Organism: Picea glauca; assembly: GCA_000966675.3. Taxonomy (NCBI): domain Eukaryota; kingdom Viridiplantae; phylum Streptophyta; class Pinopsida; order Pinales; family Pinaceae; genus Picea; species Picea glauca. Next base: position 12,839 of record JZKD02S0332851.1, read on the forward strand.
CTAGAAACTGGGAGAAATCTCAATGAATTGGGATCGGCTAAGGATCTCAGGAATTGCCAGGAGGGCAGAGAAGAAATTCCAATTTTCCAGGTGGGCAACAAGATGAGATCGCTGCGGGATCTCACAGACTTCCAGGAGGGCAGCGGAAGCATCTCAGATTGCCAAGTGGGCAGAGATGAGAATACAAGACTATCGGAAAGTCTCATGGACTCGGGGGTGAGTTCAATTCAACAAGGAGTGCTGATGAAGATGGGATCAATTGATCTCATAATCTACTAGGAGGGCAGCGAACAGATCCCATATTGCCAGGTGGGTAGGGATGAGCAGGTGAGTTTTGATCAGCCTGAGGAGCTGACAGAGCAGATGAGCTCGGAGATGGATTTAGATCAGCATATGCAACTGACAGAGGAGGAAGATTCATGTGGTTTTCCAAGCCATGTGAATGAAGATGATGACAAGTTAAAAACTTGCACCATCCGAGAGGACAATCTGAGGAGCCTTATGATGATTTGGGGAATTGGAATATTCCTACCACTTAGCCTGGAGGAGGCAGAAATCTATGTTGCAGAGGAAGTAGCAACAAAAACATCAGAAGAACAGTCAGCTGAGACTCTCAGGGAAGAGGAATTGGAGTAGACTTCGGAATCTACCCAAGTAGATGAAGAGGATGATGAGCATTCTAAGGAATGGCTTAATATTTTCAGCCAGGAAGCTGAAAAGACTGCAACCTGGGGGTTTGCAGAAAAAGAGGAAGAAGAAACAGACAATGTTAGTTTAGATGATCTGTATGAACAATTAGAAGACCTGGAGAGAAGGGTGAAAGTGCAGAGCATGCACATCCAATAGGTGAATTTGGAAGCTGCTGAAGAAGGCATGGGAGATCACAGTGATATGCCCATGAGAAGAAAAATTTTGCAGCTAAGGAGACTGCATGAGCAGAGCCAACCACTGGAGCAGCTGGATGAATCGATCGAGGAGATCTGAATGCTGATGATTTGGTCAGCAGAAATTGCCAGCGAGGAGAAGCCGAGCAGAAGAGAAGCAATAGCAACAACAACACAGAAGCAACAGCAGCAAGAGAATGGAGCAGATGAATAGCTCCAGAGGATGATTTGGGATCCTGGAGGATTTCAACATCAGAGATGGGAAGCTCATGAGAAGGATCTCATGAATTTTACAGCTGAGGAGTATGATGCAGGACCATCACTCCACGTCAGCTAGCCATCCATCCAGCCACGCCAGCGAATTCAAGTCGCATGTTAAAGAGAGGCACAGCCTCATTTGGAATTTGAATTTAATGTAATTAAATGTTTATGCTGGTGAGTTGTGAAGCCGTGCCTTTGTGTAGGCATTAGGTAGATCGGCCTTTAATATTTGTAAGGTTGATATCTAGATCCATATTCTAGACTAGACAACCCTTTCAATGCAATTGAATAGGGTAGGTAGGTTGGAGGGAAGTGCTCAAAGATCCCCCTCAGGTAAAAGCGATTTCGTATCTCATTTTGTAGTAGTTGTAGTTGTAGTGTGGGAGAGAAATCTGTGAGTAGAGAGAAGAAGAGAAGGAGTCGAGACCTTGTTCTAGGCCATGCTTAGGAATACCTTGTAAATAAAGGCATTTTCCATTTTAATATAACAGAAGCAGTTTTTCCTGCATGGATTCTGTGTTGAATGGATGTCTATGTGTGTTCCATTATATGTTGTAGATGTATACTGTAGGTTTTCATTTGCAGGAGTGTGTTTGATTTCAGGTGAAGGTCTTTTAGGCTTCACACCAGGAGGGTGTGACAGAACGTTGCAGGTTCTGATAGCCGTGCACAGGGGTTGCATCTCTGAACGTTGCGGGTTCAGACAAAGACGTGTTGCGGCACAGGAACTGGAGTCAACAACTCGAGAGGAATACCTCAAGGTTGTTGAACACCTTGGAGGCAAGGCTGTGTGGGAGAAGACACAGTTGTAGATAAAAGATTTGAGGAGTTCTGTGAAGCTCTGCCAAGTGGGCATTGAGAATATGCACAGTGGTGCATTTGGAGGAAGGACTTTGTTGTGATTTCAGGAAGAAGAAACATAATCACTAAGGATTCTGAGAGCTCTGCCAGGTGGGCATTGAACGGGCGCATAGGGTGCGCACAGAGGAAATAACTATTGAACATTCTGGGAGAAGACACTCTGCCATGTGGGCATTTGAGCTAGTGTGCAGATAGGCACAGGGAGAAGAGAACTCTCTGAGTTCTAAAATTTAGAGGAAGAATCCACTGAAGGATCTTCATAGGGTTGTTGAACACCCTGACAGAATCAACAAGAGGTTGCTTGAGAAAATAGAGAGTTGGGAGGGTATTACATTCTCCATCTGAGGGAGAAGGAAGAAAGACCAAAATCCCTTAGGGGTCTGAGCATGTGAGAAGCTCAGGAGGGACGAGTGCTTTCGGTGCACAGAGTCGAGCTACAAGGAGTGCAGAGGTTGAAGAACTCTTGGGAGGAGTCCAGAGTTCCCAGAAGCTCAGGAGGAACAACGTTTTTACACACGTTAGCGAGAACTCAGAGTGAGGAGTTCACAGAGGAGAAAGGGAGAAAAGGTTGAGGCCTTTTTCTTTTGAAATTCTTCCAAGTCTAGGAAGAAGAAAGCGCAGAAGCTCAGGAGGGAGCACAATAGTTATCAGATCGGCTGGAGAAGAGATATGGACCGTTGGTTTCTACGTCCAGGAGAGATCAGGAGGAGAGCACAGGAAGAACGGATCTAGACTGTTGGATCTTGGTCCAAATACCCGTCAGTCATCGGATCGGATAGGAGTTGCATGAGGTTTACCATCGGGAATAGCCGAGGTGAAAGTCCCGATGAGAGACAAGCATCGGGATATCAGCACTCGGAGAATCAGAGTTCTCAAGATCGAGGAAGTCGGGACACTTCAAGCCCAGAATCAGTGAGATTTGATCTGGACCGTCCGTTTGAGGAGACATGTGGTAGAAATCGAAGAACTGTCGATATATCGACTACCGAGGTTTTGAGCTGGCATAGGATTTTTTTCATCTGGGTAGCGAAAGTCCTGAAATCATGAGAAGCGATCAGGGTCGTCCATCTATTGTGGATGCATGTCAGAGATCTGAAGAAAATCAGGGATCGTCATATCGGGGATTCTGTGGACAGGGAGTCCATGCGTTTCATAATCGCGAAGTCTGAAATCCTGACGAGGAGGAAAGCGCCATCGAGGGGCCAGTTGTCAGCATATCGGAGAATCAGGATTCGAGGGATCGACAGTCCCGTAGGCAAATGCATTTCAGAATTTGAAACCTCAAAGTCCCGATAGGTGGTTTGACTGTGGTCATGTAAAGGGAGGTCATATGGACCCAAGGTCTAGCCCAGGGGGCTAGAGAAAGTTGGAGCGAATCGCGATTCGGAGGATTGCGGATCCTAAGGACAAGTGTGCTTCGGCACTTGAAAGCCCGAAACCCTGACGAAAGGATTATAAGGTTGCCGTCCTATGGAAAGTGGTCGCATGGACCAGAGTATAGCCAGGAGGGGCTAAGGCGCGTAGAGAGGGCATTGAAAAATCAACAATCGGGAGATCGCAGGGACAGAGGTTCTTGGCATCGAAGAACAAGAAACCCCGAAACCTGATATTGAGTCAGGGAAGATCACGGTTGAATGCAAAGGTCGTGAGGGAGAAATAAGGACCTGTGGATCAGGTTTTTAGTAGAGATTCTAGGTACGAATCGGAAGAGCTAATTCGGCTCAAAGCGGAAGAAGAATGATCCTGTGAGCAGGGGCACGTCGAGGGGTGGTCGTGACAGAAAATTCGTCCTGCGTCACTATCTCTGATTTTTGTTTGACTATGTTTTTTTGAGACCCACAGAGGTACACACGGCTTGCATAAGGTCTTCATGTGTGTACCCACACCCTACTTTCTTACAACACGCATGTAAATGGTAACTGTAGAAGTAACAGTAGCATGTATATCCCAGGAATTTTTAGAGGCAGTCATCCTCTTCCCTGTTAGAATCAATCATTCTCAGGGGTTTTCTGGAACTCTTTCTAGTCTTGGTTTCTTGCAGTCTCATCTCAGATTGGTTTGTTTTACGAATTTTTTCCTTACATTGTTTTCCTTTTTTCTGTTAAAGAGAGTGTCTAAGCCTTCAGGAGATCCTGGTTCTCAATATCAGTGGTCTCTTCCTTGTTTGGATTGTCTTTTTTTAATTTTTTTTAGAGTTTTAGAGATACACACGACCTGTATAAGGCCAGAACATGTGTACACACCCTCTGGCTCTACACAGCTCGCGTGCACACGCTTACTGTTAAATTGTCAGTAGTGTGCTTGTGCAGGATTGTTTTTGTTGAGGGTGAGGCAGTCATCCTTTCCCTTGACAGGAGTTATACCTCTCAGGTTTTTGAATCTCTGTCCTAGAAGTCAGTAGCTTAGGGTTGATCTTAGCCATAGCTTTCTTTTTCATTTAAAAGTTGTCATAAAAAATAAAAATAAAAAAATTCTTAAGGGTTTTTAGACAAGTGTGAGAGTCCTTTTTTAAGTTGCTAGTGTGTGATTTATTGAAGTGATTCTTTGTGATTTGCGATTAGGACAAACAAATTTCTTGGTTTTTGCTTCTTGGTATTTTTCCTTTTTTCTTTGTGAGCATTCAAATAAAAAAAAATCTTTCATTTTTCTTGTTTGGTTGAAAAGTGTTGTTTTGCATTAGTAACCAGGGAAAAGTATTTTATTTCATAATTTCTTTGCAATTTACTTAGATCATAAGTAGCTCGTAGTCGAGTGAAATTCTTTTTTGAGTTTTTTGTTCAAAAATCTTAGAAAATTGAATTTTTTTTTTGAAAAGTTGTTGAAATTTTGTATTAAGTGAAAGTTTTTGTTTCCAACTTTTTTGTTCATTTTTACTTTCATCTTTCAAACATCATCAGTTTCACTTTCATACCCTTTGACATAAGACAAGCCATAAAATTAACTCTAAATCCAAAATTTATTAGTCTTTTATGTTTGTAGGGTTAACCAACTAGTTCAGGATTAGGGCCTTGGATTAGGTTGGAGAGGAAACTCTTCAAGGCCATTAAAACCAAACATTGGAGTCTGAGTTAGGGAGTGTCCCAGTCCAGTATCATGAAAGTTATCTGGGATGAGCCTCTAACACAGGGGATAAACACGAGGTTGCATGCCGAAAGGTAGCAGAGATAACCCCTCCAAAGCTAGACCAATCGTAGTGGAGAACACATATAGAGGGTTTGTTTTGGGATTCCGTTGATTTCATTTGACAGGGGACTTCATGGGTCTCGAATCCATTTGAGTTCCTCAGTTGTCTTCCAGAACACTTTATTTCGATACCCATGACACGTTTTGGGCTCGATACCCTGCTCATTGTGGTCTACCCGACTTTCGACTGTACCCGCCTGGTGACTGTTCATGCGCTGGCAACCTAGTTGCCTATCATTTTTAGGGACATACAAAGGTGACTTCAGGGGTATACTGTGGTACCTAGGATAGACATTGGGCCACGCTTTGCAGAGTATACCTAAAGGGTGCTTCCGTTTTCGAGTTGCACTTGCACCGGTAAGTTGCTCTAGTGTTGGTTGTTGTAACTGTTCTTCCAATTAATTTAGTGTTCGCATGTCTTATCTTATAGGGACTTTTTTAGTGTGTGTTACTTTTGAATGGTTAGACTACCCTAGTGTGTCTTTGATCTTCTCACACAGTGGAGGATCACGAGCTCTTCCAGTCACAAAGGCTTCTTGGCCTACCGTCGGTTACACTGGAGCCACCCCTACCACCACGAAGGCGAAAGATAGACCAACAAGGGTCTTTTGAAGCGACCGGGTCACAAGAAATTGTGCCCGACCAACATCCAGAGGAATCAACCATTCTAGACCTTGGAGTTCAAGCTTTTGGTCTGGTTGAAACCTCCACCACTGATCTTTTGGCACCCACCATCATATTGATTCATCCTTACAAGTGCCAGACAGTGTTGCACATGGCAATGGAAACAAATGTTGTTACTCCTTCTAGGAATTCTTCAATTCTCACTACGGTTGTCACCATAGGAGCGTTTCCACCTCCTAACCCACCATCACCAATCCTAGCCACGATGGTCTTGACTGCCTCTACATAGCACAGTGGTCCGATCCCATCTCTGGCGGTGGCCACAACCCCTTTCACACCAAGTGCGACAAGCCCTCCGTTCTCATACGGGATGCCTAGTTCAGGTACAAGTCCTATACTTTCCTACTCCACTTCACAGACTTCAGGTTTGGGGGTAGGGAGCTCTAACTCTCCTTTGCAAGGTCACATGGGGGGAATTCCTGCTCCTTTTAATGCTTTCCCTTATGGGGGAGGTGATATACCTCCTTCATCCCCTTCACTCAGTGGCTCGCATCAGCAATCCGCCAGGCAACCTACACACCATAGTTTATTTGGAGCGGGGAGTCAAGGACCACCTTCACATAATATGCTGGTAGGTTCGACACTATTTTCTTTGTTCAGTGCATTTGGTAACAATGCCTTCTCATCAGTTGCTTTCTCGACTAGGGGAAATCCCGATTTTGAACAATCTATACCTACGCAAGGTACTATTCATGCATAGGGGGCACACCCAGGAACTTCTTCTGCATCAGGGCCTTGGAATTCTTGGTAGGGATCCATTCCCTCATCCAGAATGCCAATCTCGGGTAATTCTTTCCACAATCAATGGAATGCCGGACAAAGTACTATGCCTATTCCCATGGGACCGACATGGGGCAACCCTTCCCAAATTCCTTCGAATGTAATGCATGCCCAACCATCTATGTCCTATTTTGGAAATTAGTCGATGATGTCTCCTTACACGCAAAATCCATACACTGGCCATGGCCATGGTTTTTACCAAAACCCCGGCCAGCAGCTGAACTTTTCCTGGCAACCTGGTGCCAGTCAAACTCCAGGTCCATTTTTCCCAGGTTATAACCAAAAACCCAAACTACCTTTCCTGAAAACTTTGCATTTTCCATACTTGACAAGGTTGTTGAATGACCCTATCTATCACGATCCACATTGGCCTCCTATGCCGATGAAGTTGCCTTTGGACATCCCAAAGTTCGAAGCCAATCCTAACAAAGATCCAAGAGATCATGTGAATACCTTCCGTCTTTGGTTCTCATCTAACCTGTTGAAAGACAACTCCATACATTTGCAATTGTTTCAACGTACTCTCATTGGGAGTGTCGAAAATGGTACATCAATCTCGACCGCTCAAGATACTCTTCCTTCGATGAATTGGCCATGGCTTTCCTAAACCATTTCCAGTTACCTGTGAGATATGACGCTGGCACCTAATTGCTGGCCAATTTTTCATAAGAAAAAGAAGACCATATCTTTGATCACATCCAAGAATGGAGATGCCGAAAGAGTTTAATTAAGGTACCAGTCCCACCAGCATTCCTTCTTGAGTGGTTTCTTAAGTCTTTGGTCCCACATTTGTCCAAGGACGTCGCAACGTCGGGAGTATTTTCCGAAGAAGATGCCATCATGAGAGCTCAACAACTTGAGCTAATCTATTCTCAGTCTGGTTTATTATATGAGATCATTCCAAATGCACCACGCTCAATACTTGATAAAACTAGACAGAGAGTTGGACCACATGCCGATGGTATTGTTGGTTCAGCACAAACAAAGCCCGATGAGAAACTAACAACTTAGTTGCAACAATTGTTTATACAACACACAGCGGCCAGCCAAACTACTACTTTGGTTGCTCCCCCTACCAAAATGTCAAATGTAAACACAGTGCAATCGACTAATCCAAAGGCCACCCAGTAGCCTGAAGGAAAGAAAAAACAACGAAAGAAGGGTAAGGGGGATAAGAAACCCACCGATAATGTTGGTGGGGGAAATACTAAGAAATGAAAGGCAAGGTATCCATGCAACCTTTGAGTGGAAGACCACCTGGCCCACCTTTGTCCCCGGCTTGCAGAGGCCCAAAAGTTTGTGACACAGCAACAACCTATTGTTTTAACCAATCCATTCCAACATGGGAAAAATCTAACATAGGCCTCTATAAGCACGGAAGGGGGAAGCCAAGGACCCTCTTCGCCTGTGAACAACCCCGCATCCACAAACATATATATGGTGAGGGGTGATGCTTTTATATCGACTAGAGCGCATGACTATAGTAAACCAAGCACTTCTGAGAAGGGTAAAGAAGTTGAACTCCCATATCTTCCTCTACATATTGAGAATACGTTGGGTGAAACAATGACATGCATTCCCAAAGGCACATTCAAAAATGCTTCTCATAACCCAAACACAAGGGCTGCCAAAAAATACTCTATGGTGGAAGATTTATCACAAACCCCTTATGCGATGTCCACTTTGGAGGTCCTCCAAAGCTTCCCTTCCTAGAGGAAAGCCTTGTTAACCTCTTTAGGATCTACCGAGACTTGTAATCTAGGTACAATCATGATGGATACAACCAACTTAAAACCTTCTCTGCCTTACCACGTAGCATTTTGGATAGTAGTGTCTTATCCCATGAAAACTTTTACTTAGAATATCTTCTGCACGGTGGTTGATGAGGGCACCTCGACATGCGTTATGTCATTGGCATGTTGGAAGGCCATTGGTCAACCCATTTTGTCTCCATCACCTACTCTCCTCACCACTTTCAACGGTCATTCATTTTGACCACATGGTATCATTCCTTCTTTCCCTGTGTAGTTAGGAGGGAAGACTATGTGTGTCGAAGTAGAGGTAGTCGATGCTCCCCTCAACTATAACCTCTTTTTATGAAGGAGTTGGACTTATGCCATGCAAGTGGTGGTTGCTACAATTTTCTAGGTCTTGTTGTTTCCACACGAGGGATGGATAGTGACCATCTATCGATTGTATTTCTCCAGACTTGACCCTTCATTGGGGGCATCCATAATCCCGATGATCGATAATCCTCAACCAAGTGTAGTCAACGTAGGGGTTGGTTTGTGCCCATGTTTGATGGGTACCTTCAATTACCCGCCCCCTCAAGGTGATATCAATTTTATATCCAATCACCATAAGGTTGATATTTTTCAAGTTTCTTCGTTTCGCACGACTTACTTCGACGATCCGTGGATACTTCCTTCCCCATCAACCACGATGGATGGGACAGGGTACCCGGGCATGTCCATGCCCTTGTCCACAGCTGAAGTAGCATACTCTTTAGTCCAGCAAGCTTCAATGAAAACTGATCCAACTCCCGCATAAGATTTCGATCCATTTCAGGAGCCTATATAGGCTCAGGGTTCTCTTTCTCACACTGATTCATTAGACTTAGTCTTGCCCACTGATGAAGCTATAATTGAAGCAATGACTAGTTCGGACAAACCCTGGGAAGATCTTCATCAAATATCATACTTCTTCCCACATTTAAGCCGAATCGAAGCAGGAGAATTCACCGTGACTATGACGAGAGATCGATCTTGTCCTATTAATCTCTTAGCTACCCATGAAGTTTATGCTAAGGGTAATATGGCAACCATCACTGAAACCATACCAATCAATATCTCTCAAAAACCTAGTGTCATGGAAAATGTTTTCATCAGAGCTGACTGCTCCCCTAGAGAGATTCAACTCTATACAGATCTTTTTAAATAATTCCGCGACGTTTTTTCCTGGTCTTATGAGGAAATGCCAGGTATCGATCCAAAAATAGTCGAACATGAAATCACAATGTATCCTGATGCCAAGTATGTTCCACAGAAGATTCATCCAGTTAATCCTAGGAAAGAAGTAGCCATTAATATTGAGGTTGAGAAATTGCTAAAGGCAGGTTTTATCTATCCTATCCATTTGACCCAATGGGTGTCAAATCCTGTGTTGGTCAATAAAAAACAAGGCATGATTTGTGTATGTACCGACTTCTGTGACTTGAACAAGGCATGTACCAAAGATAATTTTCCCACACCATTCATCGATCAGATCATTGATGAATGTGCTGGTTGCAAGGCCTTTTCTTTCATGGATGGTTTTTCAGGGTATAATCAAATACAAATCAAACCTGACGACCAACACAAAATGACATTCATTTTTCCTTTGGGTACATTCGCGTATTGTAAGATACCTTTTGGTCTTAAAAATGTTGGAGCAACCTTTCAACAGGCCATGTCTTTTTCTTTCCATGACCTCAATCATATAGTCGAGGATTATTTAGATGATTTAGCATCTCGATCTCGCAAGAGAACGGATCATCCCACACACCTCTGACTTATCTTCGAACATTTTCGTTACTTTTAGATTCGCTTGAATCCAAACAAGTGCAGCTTCTGCGTAATGTGAAGACGTTTGTTAGGTTTCATAGTGTCCACAACAGGGATCATGGTCGATCCTCTCAAGGTTGAGGCAATAATTCAGTTGCCCCCCCCCACGCACAATCCTTCAACTTCAGAGTCTACAGGGCAAGGTAAATTTTCTAAGATGCTTTATCGCTAACTACGCTGAGATCACCAAGGGATTTATGCGCCTACTTAAAAGAGACGTTCCTTTTTATTGGGATGATGCCGCTCAATGCTCTTTTTCCGCATTGAAACATGCACTCACAACCGCCCCTCTACTCCGACCACCTAACTATAACAAGGATTTCTTATTATATCTGGCTACAGCAGAGTCAACCATTAGCATGGTCTTAGTTCAGGAAGATGACTTGTTCTCAAAATATGTCATCTATTACCTGAGTTGAGGCCTTGTAGGACCGTAGCTAAATTATTCTCATATCAAAAAACTTGCGTTGGAAGCAGTCCATGCTGTTCAATGGTTCCATCATTATGTTTTGTTTCGTAAGACCACTATCATTGCTGTCGTGAATCCATTTCAGTACATGTTGACATGATGGGTAATAGGAGGAAAAATCAGTAGATGGATAGTCATCCTCCAGGAGTTTGACTTATATTTCATTTTAGCGAAGTCCAAAAAGTCACTGGTCTTCGCAGAACTTATTTTGGAACTTCCAGTTGAGTCAGATGATTTTGTGCCCGAAGAGTCACCAATTAGAGGAGATATGTTTTTTATCACCTCTTCGGATCCCTAGTACGAAGATATACTTATCTATCTCTAGACTTTGAAGTTCCCCACCACTTCTTCTCATGATGAGAGTCGACGCATATGCCATCAGGATAAGAATTACCTCATACTCGATGATACATTGTATCGAAGAGGTGTAGACTACATTCTACACCGATGTCTCACTCACGAAGAAGCAGTTATCATTCTTAACGATTTCCATACCGGAGCTTGTGGCGGTCATTTGTCCGGGTTGGAAACAACCCAAAATATTCTACGAGCAGGTTACTTCTGGCCGACACTTATCAAAGATTGTATCAAATCATTCAAGAAGTGCCATCCATGCCAAATCTTCTCTCGGAAGATGAGGGCACATCCCGCTCCTGTGTTTCCTGTCATCACAGTTGGTCCCTTCACCAAGTGGGGGATTGATTACACTACATGCAAACTTCCTTCAACAAGGGGGCACTGCTATATCATCATAGTTGTAGACTACTTCACAAAGTGGTTCGAAGCTATGCCAATGTTTAAATATGATGGAGAGATTGCAACTCTCTTTTTATTCAACTAGATAATAGCAAGGTTCGACGTCCAAAGGGATATTGTCATTGACCATGGTATTCACTTTCAAAACCAGATGATGAACGAGTTAACGTCAAATCTTGGGTTACGACAGGAACATTCGTCACCCTACTACCCCCAAGAAAATGGTCAGGTGGAAGCTGTGAACAAAATGCTTAAGACCATTCTACAACGAACAATCAATTCAGCCAAGTCAAATTGACATTTGATGTTATACTCAACATTATGGGCTTACCGAACATCTGTTAAGACTGCAACTGGTTTCTCACCTTTCCAACTTGTTTACAGGATGGAGGCAATCTTGCTTATCGAATGTCAGATCCCGTCTGTAAAGTTGGCAATACAGTTATTGCCAGACACTTCTCCACTTTAAGAATGGTTAGTATAACTTGAGCATCTCAATGAGCAGTGTCGTGACATGGCCCTAGCCAACGCGGCGCACAAACATAAGGTCAAGTGTCAGTATGATAGGTCTATTCATCCTTGGATTTTCTTTAAAGGCGACCTTGTCCTAGTCTATGACCAAGATAAGGACCCCTTGGGGGCAGGAAAATTCAAACCCGTGTGGTTTGGACTTTTCACCATAAAAGAGGTTTTAAAAAAGGGTGCTTATCGTCTGGTCGACTTTGAAGGGAATGCTTTGGAGGAGCTTAGAAATGGGCTCTACCTCAAGAAGTATTACTCATAGGCAGGTCACTGTGAGTAACCTTTTGTAACATATGTATACTTTTTGTACTATTACTTTTTAGTTTCTTTTAGTGTTATGGACGTGTCGTTGATGTTATCTTTCACCACTGTGGCAGATTTCAAGTGATTCTGAGGTGTTTGTTGGTTATGAATATGGTGCTAGTTGGCACACTCAGAGGCTTGCCTCCGTATCTTGGGTAATCTTTACACCTCAAGGCTAGTTATTATCTTCTGGAGATATATGCTTAGGTGACACCACAAATAATGTCGCCGAGTATAGTGCAGTTATTGAGTTTCTTCGTGACACTTTGTCATTGGGTATCTCTCATCTTTGGGTCTATCTCGACGCACAACTAGTTGTGTCTTAGTTAAATAGAGTACACCAGGTTCATGATCCAACTTTACACCGACGATTCCTTAGGGTACGTCTCTTAGAATGAAACTTTGATTATATTACATATTTTCATGTGCCTAGGAGATTAAACAAAGTTACAGATACTCTAGCTAATCAAATTTTAGATTGGCATCTTGCACACATATGAAAGAACATTCACATAAACATGTAAATAATTTTTTTGCACACATGATCCATAAGACACAAAAGGCCAAAAAAACCATATATAATATCCTAAAGTAACCAGAGTACACCGATGGACGCAAGCACCTCAAAAATAGGACCAATAACGAGTCACGGGGATTATGCCCTCAAAAAAATATACAAGTAGTGTTCATGGCATGTAAAAATGTCTATCTAAATTCAGGGCCTATGGGTCCTGTTATACAGATCCACAATGTTGGCTAAACGCTGAAACAATCGGACCCACATCCATGGTGTCCCCACTACATGAGACTGCATAGATGGTGGCAGGTCCTCAATCTCTGCCATCGGGACCATGCAAGTGAGTGCAATAAAGTTCCACTCGACTCATCTCAATACCCTCTCAGCCTCCCCGGCTAGAAGATCTACTACTACTGTTGGTCCCTCTGCGGCGGCAGGTGCGGCCCCTGGGCGAGGATGATGCCTGTTCCTCACATAGCCAATGGGTGGCACTGGTCCCACATCTACACACAATGAACACATATCTGTCAAATACTCTAGTATAACAAAAAAAATGAAATATATAACAAAAACAACATAAAAATTACATATGTTTAACAAAAAAAACTATAAAGGTGGAGCCTTACACATCTCCCCTCTCTCCTCACCAGGAGGTACTGGTATCTCAGAGTCTCTCGAAAAATCAATCCCGACATAGGAGTAATCCTCTATAACCAGGATCTGTCATGACAACCATGCGAATAATTCATCGTCGAAGGACACATTGGTCCTTCCGCCACCTTGTCACGGCAGTAATACTGCCCATCTACACAGAATAGCAAGAGAGGCATGATGTCCTCATACCACTACTCGAGGACTAAAACTCGAACTCTCTCAAAAAAGAACGAACACAGAATGGTCCCAAACATGAAGTTCCTTTGTGTCCGCAAATGGAAATCTATCAAATGCCTCTTCATACACTCAAGCAATGTGGTACTCCAATCAAAAATTTGTGCATTTAAGCACTGGACTACACAGTTCATCTATGCATGGGACACCTGATGTAGAGCCGCAGAACTAGTGATTCACCCAATAAGAAATACTATCACCTGTAGCGATAAGTCAGTGATATTGCTAATTGGCACCTGCAATATCGAGCGGTCTGTATCATCCACATAGTTTAGACCTATCAATTCCGCTTTATTATGCGGCCCTGAAGGAAAAGTCCAGAAGTTGACTGGTTCCCCTCTCCTGGAGAGGCCAGTCAAAAAGTAAATATCCTTGGTCATGGGCACTAGTGACTGCCCTTCTAACATGAATGCTAATGCATCCGGATGCCAGTAGTCAACCAAGGAATTCAGTAGCCTAGGTTGTTCCTGCATAAAAGGACATAGGAAAAACTTGAGTAACCCACATTACATTTGTTGGATAATGTTGTTATTGATGCTAATGGTTTGATTGATTGATGTCATTGATTGATGTCAAGTGATTGATTGATGATTGATGTAATATAATATGTATTTTCCTTTATGAGAATGCATAGATGAAGATGGATCAATGAGTTGTCATTGATACATGATGAAGATGGATCAATGTGGTTTCATTGGTATATGATGCAT
>JZKD02S0332851.1:39904-50202 GCA_000966675.3 Picea glauca
AGGAGTCTTTGACACTGGAGTTTCTCCAGGAATTAAATTTATAGAGAAATCAATATCTCTCTTTGGGGGTAGTCCTGGTACCTCCTTGAACACATCTTCAAAATCTTCCAAGACTGCATGATCTTCCAAATTTGGCACATTATCTTTAGGTGTATCTCCCATATGTGTTGCAAATATTTGACACCCTTTTCTGTAACATTTCTTCAGCTACAATGTTGAAATTTCTCTGATGGTTACTTCCCTGGGAATTCCCTACACTTTCCTTAGGTTCCCTTCCTCATCCAAGCAAGTAAATGCCTTTTTATGACAGTCTAGGATAGCATGATGCCGGTCCAACCAACCCATCCTAATTAGACAGTCATAGGAACCTAGAGGGAAGATGTTCAAATATTCCCTGGTGTTCAGTCCATTCATGTCCATAAGACATGACTTAACCATATCATTAACTTTTCTTTTGGCTCTAGTAGCCAGCTGCACCAACCAATATTTTCCATGCTTTCTTTTTGGAAAATGAAAAATTTCCACCATCTTAGGATGTATATAACTATGACTAGCTCCTGAATCAATTAAAATAGAAATGAATTGGTTGTTTATCATACCTTCCACTTCAATCATATGTGAATGATACTTTGCTTGCTTGTTTTCTAGGGCTGCATAGATCCTTGGTAGATTTATTCCCATGTCCTCCATTGTTTCAGCTTGTTGTACATTATGAACAGTCCTCACTTTTTCACCTTTGTGAGGACAATATCTGAACATATGATCTCCTTTACAACCCCAACATTGAATAGGTGGCTACCTTGGCCTTTGACCCCATGTCTCAATCATTTTGGGTTCTCTAGAAGTTGGTTGTCCCTGAGGATTATTTTTGAAGAATGGTGGCTTAGTTCCCTTCTTCCTCTAATCCATCTTGAATTTTGTTTTGTCTTCCCAAGATTTTTGTAAAGTTGGCCTTGATTTTTTCTGATCATATAGGAATTTAGCTCGCCTTATGGTCTCCTCCAATGTCTTGGGATCATCATATTGTATTTTGTCATTGATAAATGATGACAATCCACTCAAATACCTTTGAATATTAACTGTCTCATCCTTGATGAAAGAAACATACTTCAACAATTCTAAAAGCCTTCTTTCATATTCATCTATGGTCATACTCGCAATCTTGAGTTCAAAGAACTCTTTCATTTTATTGGCACAGTATCTCTTAGTCAAGTATTTCTTCTCAAAATACTTATTGAATTCCCTCCAAGTAACACTTTTCTCTTTAATGTGTTGCACATGTACAAGTTGATCCCACCACATGGATGCCTTTCCATTGAGTTGATAGATGGAAATTCTTCCTTCTATGTGAGATGAATAATTATGCAATTGAAAATAATTTCTCATGTCCAACAACCATGTCTCTGCCTCTTCATCATTCTTGTGCTCACCATCAAATGTAGGAGGTTTGATTTTGTTCATTTCTCCCTGTAGCTCATCCAACCTAGACCTCGTATGCTTCTTGGAAGGGGATGGACTTGAGTTGTTGTGTTCTCTCTTATTGGAATTCCTCGGGGAGTGACGTTCATGTCTGCTAACACTTATGGTTCTTCTTTTCTCAATATGAGACCTATGCCTTCCTGATTTGCTTGATCCATTCTCCTTATCCAATTTATTTTCTATTCTGTTCAAGATCTAAATTAACTTCACATTGAATTCCTCTTTATTATCCTTGGCTTTCATAATCCTTTCATTGTCAAATTTATGGATTTGGACATCATTCTGCAACTTTTTAATGGTCTCTACCATATTCATGTTTTCATCCCTTCCTTCTCCATGTCCATTGGAGTTAGTTCCTTCAATGCCCAAATGGACATCCATCCCTCTGATCTCATCTTCCTAGCTATAAGTCCCCTATGCACCTTCCATTCCTCTAGACTCTGTGATGATATTGATCTGATATATTTGTTAACTCTGCAAAATGTCTAGCCAACAAAACTTTGTTAGGTTAACTGACTCAACAATTTCATGAAAATATATGAACCATTCTAGTTCAATACTATATCAGAATTATTTCTTCTGATTTCCTAAAAATTTGAATTCTTAGATCATTTTTTTGTGTGAATAATTATATTCTACTTCCCAACACCTTTTTAATTCTTGCTCACATGCTCAATTCTGAGTCTTGAGAAGAAAGTTATGGTTATTTGAAATTTGCCCACTAATTGTTTTGTTCACACTTCAACTTGGCACAAATATCCACTGTAATTATGCATTTTTGCACCTACTCCAATGGATTTTTTGTAGGATCTCAATTGGGTTTCTTCATATACATATTTTGGACAGTATTTCCAAGTTTCACCTCTTTCTAGGTTCTGGGCTGCTAGGTACAACCTGCTGAAGTTCTAGGCCAATTCGTGTTTTTGGTCTGGAATGATATAGATACCTTATTTTCCATCATAAACATTTTTAACATGCCCACAAATTTAATTCATCTCCGGGAATGTATTCTATGGTTCAATAGCTTTCTATTTACTACTCCTATGCCTCAATCTAATTCCGGAGCAGAAAGTTATGGCTCTTTGAAGTTAGTTGGGTCTTAAAATTTACCCTCCACTGTTTGTGCTGTAACTTTCTCATAAAAGCTTTGTTTGATGAACTATTTACACCATTCGAAATATCTCTCCAGGATATTTTATTTGAGTACCTAAAAACGTTGTTAAGGGCCTCAAAAACACATTGAAAAAAGATGACATTCAAATGATACAAAACATCGCAGAAAATCATTGGTTTTCTGTTGTTGTTCATGCTCCAAGCGAATTTGTGCACACAAATTTCAACTTGTACACCCATATATAGAATGTGAACAACACCACAAGGTAATTCATTCTCCTCACATCTATAAATATCATGCATCACTTCTTTTTCACACCAATAACTGGAATACACTACTTTTGTTTCGCGCGCTAATATCCACCGCATAAAATTTTGGTTCTTGCACTATTACCTGTTGCGTGCAATTTTTGTATCACGCGCTAATATTCCACACATTTAAATCTACGCACTACACCATGCCAAAGTTTAGTATGCCCCCACTTCGCACCAATAATCTGCGTGCACCCTTAACTAAATTGTCGCATGACAACATATACCCAATACTGTGCACGCCACGTGCACCTTATTATGAATATGCACATCGCATGTCATTATTACACATGTGTCACTCAATATGCACCGTGCAATGCTAATTTAGTTCGCGCATCTGCACACCATCATTTTTCCGCGCGATGCCAAATTTTAGCGCGCGCACCTGCATGCAAATATTTTTCCGTGCGATGAAAAAATTTAGCGTGCGCACCTGCACACCAACATTTTTCCGCGCGATGCAAAAATTTAGCACGCGCACCCGCACACCAACATTTTATGCGCGGCACCAAAATTTAACGCACGCACCAGCACACCAATACTTTTCCGCACGGCACCAGCACACCAATACTTTTCCGCACGGCACCAAAATTTACATATCACAAGCTTTTTATAGCGCATCATGCATTTTTAGTGCACCCACCTGTGCACATTCATTTTTATGTGCATCAATTCCTCGTGAATTCCACTGCATAAATTTGGCATTTTGCTTAACTTTTTCCCAATTTCTACCATAGACATTTTGCAACTATGAAATTTGCTCAATTTCACCCCCATAACACCAATTCAACCTCTGCAACACAAATCGTTGTGGGTTAACATTTATGGAAAAAAAAATTCCCAAACTCAAGTCACGAATTGAGAATTTTAATTACTAATCTCACTCCAACTGTCATGGCTTTACTGTAACTTCATAGTCAACCCATTCTAGGTCCGAATTTGCTAGAACAAATATTAAATCAGGAATATCTCACCACATGGCTAAATTTCTCAATTTTCCCATGAATTTAACAACATAAATTAGGGTTTTTCTCAATTTTGCATCGTTGCTTCTAAATTTTACCATGGATGCTCTCTCACTTGAAATTTGGCACTTCAAAATAAATCCTCTGTGACATTTCTCTTCAACTCAACTTGCTCAACCTATCCAGGCTTAGTGTTGAAAAATGGAGCTTTGATACCATATTGTAACATCCCGAACCACTCATTTCGAGCCATGCTACTCCAAAAAACTATTTCATTCTCTGATATTATGTTGTAACATACCCAACATCCAACTGAACTATGCCACATACATTTTTCAAACTGCATGCAATTAAAATATATACGCATAGAACTCTTGTGGAACTTTATATATAAAACGTAAACAAACAAATACATTATGTAAATGCACATATTCATACTGAAATAATAGTAAACGTATACATGCAGCATACACAGGAAATACCCATAAATATAAAGACAAAGGATAAACCCATAAAAATAAACACGTAAACAATTATGCAGCATGTAATTTATCACACAAATTGACACTTATCTTGGTAAGAATATCACCAACTGCGTGTAGACCTTCCACGAACCTCCCAACCTTATACCACACTTCTCATCAGTCTTAGCAGTGGGTCACCCCTGATCATAGACAAGAGGAAAGACTCTGTCATAGGTGCCAACTCAAACTAACAACCTACAGTCCCTCATTCGCTACATGTTCATCCCACCTAGGAAGTGTGCCTCTTATCTACTCAACATTCCTTCAGCTTCCCCACTTCCTTTTTGGGCTTCAGCAACAGGATGAACATGAAGTCCCAGAGCCCTTTAGCTACAATTTAGCACCTTCAGGAAATCAATTTCCATCAATTCTCTCACCCAGAGAGAAATTTCTCATGGGCTTGAAAACTCGCCTCTTCAATATCCCACAGGCCTGACAAACCGCTTCTTCAGTCTAGCTCCTAAGCTAACCAACTACACCAACATGTATGGGTATGGACACAGGTTCAGGTACAGTGACAGGAAAACACGGAGAATAGCTCAATGAGTGTGTGAATTATCATGGAATGATTGACCAAATGATGGAAGGAATAAAAAAATGAACTAAGTCCAAACAATATGTATGCATGTTCCCAACTTGACACTTGTCATGTTGGGAGATATTTTGGCCCACTTGTCCCCATCCTTAGAAATTAGGATAAAATAATTATCCATACTTTATACTTAATAAATATTAATATAATATTCATTTTTGGCTTAAGCTCCCTAGCTTAGCCCCTTTTCCTTAACTTTTAGCCCCCACTTTCCCTAACTAGTGGAGTTTAGTCCCCCATACTCTTTTATCGTGGCCGGTCTGTGCGCAACGATGTATTTTATATTAATGATGAGACATATACAAAAATAGGCTCATTGGCCTTTAACATCTAGGCGCTCCAGCCTAATCATCACAAAACTGGCTCACCAACCTATAAAACACTGCATATACATAAAGGCTCTTTGGCCTCAAAATCACGCACACTTAAGTTGCTATGCACGGTATCCTGGAATGTGCACACTTACTCATTTTACTACATAGTACAGGCGCAGACTATACTATGGAAGGTGCATACAAAAATGATGTCAAACAACTCACCAACTTAAGTACATTTGTATTTACATTTACAATTGGGTCTAGCCTAGGCATATTACATGTGACATTCCACATACCACCGGAAATGGCATGACATGTATTATCCATATAGAATAGTCTTACCTACAAATATATCAAAACTCATACCATTATCCATAAAAAAAAAATGGGTCCATTACCAAAACCTTTGCTTTAACGAAATTCACTATCAGACTTTCTTCAAGGGTTGACATCAATGACAACCAACCCAATTAATAAAAAATCTCCCCCTTTGCCATTGATGGCAACACTCTGATGCAATACTAAAGTCATGCCATGCAATATTGAATTCATATCACTCATGCTCCCCCTATGACCATCGCTCCCTCTGGAACCATGCCTATGTGATATGCATCTAATAAATCTATCCCCCTTTGTCATCAATGGAAAACATATCTTTCCATCTAGGGTTGCTCTCCCTAACTGAACTATCCTTGGGGATAATCCCCCTGATTGAACTCTTCCTGAAATTGATCTCCTAACGTGAACTGTCCTCTTTATGGTGCTTCCTCGTGTAAATATAAGACATATAAGATAAGAATTAAAAAACATTATTTTGGAGTAGAAATTACTACGAGTCTCTGGCGAAGATGCTCAAAGGCTTCCCTTGAAAGCGGTTTTGTAAAGATGTCTGCCACTTGTTCTTTTTTTCTCACATATTCAACTCTGATGTTCTTATCTAAAACTTGTTCTCATAGAAAGTGATACTTTATTGAAATGTGCTTTGTCTTGGAGTGCATCACTGAGTTCTTTGAGATATCGATGGCACTTGTATTATCACAATAGATTGGAATGGGCTCATCATACTCAACCTGTATATCTGTCAAAGTTTGTTTCATCCATAGAGCCTATGTACAACATGTTGTTGTTGCAATATACTCTACCTCGGCTATAGATAAGGATATTGATGATTGTTTCTTGCTTATCCATGATACTAAACACTCACCCAAGTAGAATTTTTCTCCACTGCTGCTTCGTCGGTCATCAATGCAACCTTCCCAATCTGCATATGTGTACGCAATAAGTGATAGATCCTTTCCTTTTGGATACCATAATCCAAGCTATTATGTTCCTTTGAGATATCTAAAAATCAGCTCCACTGCTACAACATGTGTTTCCTTTGGTGCTACTTGAAATCGTGCCACTTGTCCAACTGCCTGCATTACATATGGACTGGATGTTGTCACATATAGTAAGCGGCCAATCATTGACCTGCATTGCCTCTTGTCTGTAGACTTTGAATCATCATATTTTATCAACTTGCAACTGGTTTGCATAGGAGTGGTAACTAGTTTGCAATCTTCCATTCCGAACCTCTTTAGCATTTCTCTGATATACTTAGTTTGAGAAGTAAAAAATCCTTGGTTGCTTTGACATATCTAAAGAGCTAGAAAGAAGGATAGTTCTCCGAGTTATTACATTTCAAATTCATTCTGCATATCGTTTGCAAATTTCTGGCTTAACTTGTCATCATTACTTCCAAAAATAATATCATCAACATAAACTTTAATTAATAAAATACTATGTTGAGTTACCTTGATGTAGAGGTTGTTGTCTGCACTTCCTTTTTTGAACCTTGCCTACTATAGATATTTATCCAGTCTAGAGTACCATGCTCTAAGAGCCCGTTTTAGACGATACAAGGCCTTCTTCAATTTACACACATAATCTGCGTTCTCTGACAATTGAAATCCTTCTGGTTGTTCAATGTAGACTTCTTCTTCAAGTTCCCCATTTAGAAAAGATGATTTTACGTCCATCTGATATACTTTAATATTCTTGGAGAAAACATAAGCTAAAAGAAATCGAATTGCTTCCATTCTAGGAACTAGGGAAAATGTCTCTTCAAAGTCGATTCTTTCAACCTGTGTGTATCCTTTACATACCAATCTAGCTTTTTTCCTTGTAACCTGCCCATCTTCATTCAATTTATTTTTGAATACCCACTTTGTGCCAATCACATTCTTATTCTTTGGTCTTGTAACCAATTCCCAAGTGTCATTTTTCTCTATTTGATCCAATTCTTCATCCATGGCCTTATTCCAAAATTTATCCTTTCCGACATCTTCAAAACTGTTTGGTTCAATCATAGATGAGAGTTCTAGGTACGTTTGTTCTAGTGAACAGATTGTTTTTCTAGTCTCAACTCCTACATATTTTTTTCTGATAATCTAATTTGAAGGATGATTCTTCTGTACTCGTTTGCTAGGTGTCTTTGGAGGCACTTTCTCTTCTACTTCTGTCTGATCCTCTTCATCTTCCCCTTCTAATTTTTCTTCATATTCTTCTTCTTCTTCATAAAGTTGTTCCATTGATTCGTTTTCTTCTTCCTTTAATTATCATCCACCTGTTTCATCAAATTTTACATTGATGATTTCCACAACTTTGTTCAACCTCATATTGTAACACTTGTATTCTTTTATTGTACTTGAGTAACCAAGTACTCCTTTGTCCACACGAGATTCAAACTTTCTCATTCTTCCATCTTCTCTTTTGATGTAGCATTTGCTTCCAAATACTCTAAAGTGTTTCACATTTGTTGGTATTCCTTTCCATATCTCGTAAGGATTTTTGTCATTGTTATTTCTGAGAATTACTTTTTTTTGAATGTCAACCATTGTATGCACTGCATGTGTCCAAAATATATCTGTCAATTTGGAATCCATTAACATTGTTTGAGCCATTTCCTATATTGTCCTGTTCTTTCTTTCAATAACTCCATGCTGTTGAGGTCTCCTAGAAATAGAGAATTGTCTTGTTATTCCATGTCTACTGCAATAATCCATAAATTCCTTTGAAGTGAACTCTCCTCCATTATCAGAGCTCAAACATTTGATTTTTGAATCCATTTCATTTTCAACCATTTTCTTGTAGACCTTGAAGTTTTCAAAAGCTTCTGCCTTATTCATGAGAAAGCAAACTATAGTCATTCTTGTATAATCATAAACTAATAACATAAAGTATTTCTCACCTTTTAAACCCTTTGTTGTAGTTGGTTCAACTATATCAATATGCACAATTTCCAGTGAGCTTGTCGTTCAATATTCTTTTGATTTAAACCCAGTCTTTGTTTTCTTTCCTTGTTGACAATGCTTGCATAAAATATTGGTTGGTTTTGTAATCTGGGGCATTTCTCTAACTGCTTCCTTTTTGCTAACTTTGACAAGGTTATGAAATTGTATGTGACCCATTCTTCTGTCCCATAGCCAACTTTCATCTTCCTTTCCTATACAACACTTTTCATTTCCAAATTCAATTAATACATATATGTTGCTTGAAGTTCTTGCAGCTATTGCAATCAATTTTCCTGAACCTTCTTTTCTTATCTCTCACTTTTGCGAATTGAAAGTAACTTTATGACCTTGGTCACACATTTGACTCACACTTAGAAGATTATGTTTCATAGCTTCTACTAGTAGAACATTTTTTTCCTTGGTATTCTTGTTTCCAATTCTGACTATGCCTTTTCCAATGATTTTAGTTGAATCATGATTTCCAAAGGAGACTGATCCATATCTTTCCTTTATTAATGAAAGAAACCTGTCTTTATCACCTGTCATGTGTTTTAAACAAGCACTATCAACATGCCAACCATGTTTCTTCTGCTTATCTTGTAGAGTGAGTGTGCAATCTTCATTGCTATATTGATTCTACTTTTTTATCCATGTTCTCTTATAAGGTTCTTGTCTATGATTTTTGTAGTTTTGTTGTGGTTCTCTATGAGAAATTGTCATTCTGAAATCTTTGTCCATGTGTCCAAAGTTGTTACACTTGTATCATTCCACTTCAGTGCTCAATGATTCAAACATGTTGTAACTTGTTCTATTTGTTTCACTCGGCCTTCTTAGATAACCCTTTTGGGTATGACTTTCAAAGTTGTTTATGTTCTTATTGTTATCTCTGCAATTCATAGCTTTATGTCCAAAATTACTACATGCATAACATAAATCAAAACATATAGTTTGATACATAGGAGTTGAAAATCTTCTAAAATGAGTTTCTTTTATGAATCCTTCTTCTTCCTGAGGTCTATATGTCGATCGTTGATTATGAAATCTGAATCTTCTCGATGGAGGAGTGTCCCTGTAATATTCTTTGTAGGTCTTCATATCCCCTTTGATTATTTCTGTGTAGCTTTTTGGATATGTTTCTTGTTCTGTCATTTTGGAGCTTGATCCCTTTTCTGTTTGATTGTATCCAAGTCCAGACTTGTCATGATGAGGCTTTTGACTAATGATAATGTTATCCAAAACTTGTTAGTTGTTCTGCATACTTTTTATCTTGAAGATCCTTTCTTAATGTGACAATATCTTCTTCCAAATTTCCAATGATCATGTATCTTTCTTCTAGTTTTTCTTTGAGTACTTCTTTAATTCTTTTATCTTCTTCTATTTGAACCTTCAAATTTGTTATCATTTGTTCTAGTTCCTGAGTGTCTTCTTTCTTGTCTAGTTATTATTGTAGCTTCTTGTTTTTCTTCTTTTCTCTTCTTATAATTTCTATGGCACATAACAATTCTTCTCGGTAGTCAACTTCTGCCTCTTCATATTCTTCTTTGGTGTCTTCTTTATCATATTCTTCTACTTCCATGAATAGAACTCTTTCTGTTTCACTGTCACTGACTTCATCTTCATCTGATGATGGGTTGTCTTCTTTGGTGCATAATTTTTTCTTGAAAGCTTTCTTTGCGATTCTTTTACCTTGATATGTTTGTTTTCTATTTTAGTAATCTTCATCA
>JZKD02S0332851.1:118191-131873 GCA_000966675.3 Picea glauca
GATCCAAACCACTCTTTTCCAAGTTCCCCCCCTCCTATGATTGAACTCTAAGACCAAGAGGAAGAAGAGGAAGACTTAGAGGATCAGGATTTCAACAGGGATGATCTTGCCTTACAATTCCATCGAGTCCCATAGGAAAAATTGTTACTAGAGTAAATTTGAGGAAAAATTTGCAGGATGAAGAAATCCCAAATGAAAAGGCTAGCGGGAAATCAGGTAGAAAATAAAATCATGATGCGAGAGAGGAGAATGCAGACAAAGAAAAAGTGATGGGAATTCAATAATCCATAGAATCGTCTCTTGTCAATATGGGGAAAAAATATAACAACAAAGGACCAGACTTTCATGCCCCCTCTTGGAAATATGCGGAAAAAAACTAAAAATGAAAGGATAGAATTTCATTCCCCCTCTTCTCATGGGTGGCATGTTCCCTCTCTCCATATATAATGAAATTTCTCTCCTGGAATTGCAGGGGTTTCAAAAACAAATCTAAAGGCGAGGCCATTGAAGGCATTATTAAAATTGAGAAACCAATTGTAATTCTGTTGTAGGAGACTAAGATGGAGGAAAAATAAATGCTTCAAGCAAGGAAAAAGATTATTAAGTATAGTGATGGAGAAAAAATAATTTTAAATGGTGCCTCGAGAGGAATCTTGATAGTATGGGATACTTTAATTTTAGAAGTTGAGGTAATTTTTTGTTCCCATAACTGGATCATATCTATTTTCCATTGTAAGGAAACATGAATTGGAGTTTCAATCATTAATTTTTATATTCCAATTAGATATATGGAAAAAATAGGATGTTAGAATTCATTATTTTCTATTAAAGAAAGTCTGGACCTGTCCACTTTTAAAGTGCTTGGGGACTTTAACACAATTTTGTACAGTTCATAGAAAAGGGGGGGAAGCATTGTGCATGGCCCATGTGAGAAAATGGAGGACCTATGATCCAGGTAGATATTGGTGGCCACCCACCTATTCCACTTGGACCCCCACCATTGCTTCTTTCAGTTTTTTAGTTTTCGCACAGTTTACTATTTTTAGCAGTTTTTTGGGTCCTGAACTTCNGAGGGTAAGAAAGTTCCCAATTTTCACCTCCAGGATGCCCTGCTTTATCACTTGGGACACCTTTGTGTTCCTTCAAGCAAGCATGCCAAGATGATTTGGGAGGCACACTACAGTCGAGTCACTGGGCATTTTGGGGTTGAGAATATTGTGGTAGTACTGCAAAAGTATTTCTATTGGCCGAACCTTCGAGAAGATGTCAGGAAGTACATCAAGTCCTGCACTGCTTGTGCCATTTCCAAACTGGCCATCAAGAAGCAAGGCCTCTATACTCTGCTTCCTACCCCCAATCGACCTTGGGAATCCATCTCTATGGATTACATGTCAGGCCTTCCTTCTACTAAGCATGGAAATGATTGTGTTTTTGTGGTCATTGAGCGATTCTCGAAGATGTCCATTATGATGGCCTGCAAGAAGAATATCACAGCAGAAGCCACTGATAAACTCTTCTTTGAATGAGTGTGGGTACACTTTGGGATCCCACAGTCTATCATCTTAGATCGGGACAGTAGGTTCCTCAGTACATTTTGGTCCAGCCTCTGGTCGATGTTGGACNCCCTTTCAAGTGGGCTTGGGAGTCCAGCCACTATGTCCCATTGACATAGCCATGCCATTTGTGGCTACTCAGGAAGATTCAGCTCATGTCAAGTTTGAGGCAGATAAGGAAAACAGCTTCATTAAGCACATTCAACACATCTGCCAATAGGTTCATGACATCTTGGACAGATCCAATGCTAAGTACAAGAAACGACATGATCAACATCAGGTGCCACACAACTTCCAAGTTGGCAACAAAGTGTGGCTACATTTGCAAAAGGAGCGCCTCATTGGACCCCACCACAAGCTTTGTCCTCTTCGATATGGGTCGTACACCCTCACCAAGGATGTAGGGGGAAATGCCTTTGAGCTCAGCATTCCACCATTCCTTGGTCTGCACCTAGTGTTCAATGTGGACCACCTTCGGCCCTACTTTCCACCTCTACTAGACACATCCAACATGGCAGAACAACTCACACCAACATAGTTAAATATAGACTGCATGGAACAAGACAGAACTGATCAAATCATGGATACACAGATCAAGCACACCCGAAAACAAAGGATACCTCTATATCGAGTTGTCAAAGCAGGCCAACTCCTTCACCAAGGCAAATGGCTCACCAGGGACCAAGTTCAGCAGAAGTTTCTTCATCTCATGGAGGAACTCAACGCAATGGGGACCATTGCTTCCTAAGTAGGGAGGAATGATCTAGGTGGATATTGGTGGCCACCCACCTATTCCACTTGGACCTCCACCATTGCTTCTTTCAGTTTTTTAGTTTTTGCACAGTTTACTATTTTTAGCAGTTTTTCAAGTCCTGAACTTCGGGAGCCGTTTTGAGTCCCTAAACGACGTTTTTTGGGGGTATGTTGCGGCACAAAATTTCATCATGAAATTTTGTGCAAATGTTGTAGTCCTCAGATAGATCTTTCCAATGGGCTATCATATGCCTAAAATGGAGATCGTATGCAAACGTTACAACCCCAAGAAGTTGATGTACCAACTTACCCAAATGGGGCCCACATGACTTTTGGCGCTTCATCTTTGAGGGTTAGGTTTTTGGATGTCTAGGACTTTTGGCATTCCCGTTTATTGTAAAAGGGCCTTTAGAGCCTCATTTTAATCATCTTCTCACGGATGCGAGTAGCGGCGAAATCTCTTCTCAGGGATAAGCTACCAACGCCCTAGCTAGTTTATTTCCATTCTGTCTGTAAGCATATTTCAGTCATTTGTTATTAATGAAATGAAGTCTTATTTCCGTTGCATCTCTGTGTTTATTTGTATTTCTGTATTTCATTGTGTTCCTACATAAATCCGGATCAACCTAATTATAGATTGGGACTTAATGGATATCAAACCAATGAAAGGGAAATATATGTGAAGAAATAAGCACCTGGGATCAGGTCACATTGCTGCTCGACTCGATCAATTCCTAATTCATAGAAATTGTTTCCTCTCTCGTTTCTCAATCACCTCCAGAATTATCCCCTCAACACTTTCTGATCATAATCCGCTTGTTCTTTGTATGGACCCTCCTCATAATTTCAAACCTATACCTTTTCATTTCAACCCACTTTGGTTATATCATGAGGAATTCATTTCTCTCATCAAATAAACTTGGAAAACTCCTATTCATTGCTCACCAAACTTTGTCTACGAGAGTAAGCTCTTCTATGTAAAAAAATCCTTAAAATCCAGGGCCAAATCTTCATTTATCCCTCCCCAACAGAAAATGATTAACAGACTTAATGATATAGAAAGGATACAACAGTCAATTGAGGAGAAGGAGGTAATGGCCTCTACTTTGCAATCAGAAAGAGAGGCATATCAAAAACTACATCCATCTTTTCAAAAATAAGAAGAATGGAAAATAAGATCACATAGTTTATGGCTTCGCTCAAGAGATAAAAATTTATCTTTCTTCCATAAACAACATAAAAGGATTAACATATTTAATGATCTAGAAAGGATTCAACGGTCAATTGAGGAGGAGGAGGTAATGGCCTCTACTTTACAATCAGAAAGAGAGGCATATCAAAAACTACATGCATCTTTTCAAAAAGAATAAGAAGAATGGAAATTAAGATCACATAGTTTATGGCTTCGCTCGAGAGATAAAAATGCATCTTTCTTCCATAAACAATCCAAAGCAATAAGACAAAAAATACAGTAAGCAAAATTCAGCTAGAGAATGGGCACTCGGTTGAAAGTTTTGAGCAGGTAAAAGAGGCAACCAAGAAACATTTTGAAAAACTATATTCAGGGGAGGATGAGGAAGGAATATAATCAATTCTTTAAGAAATTTTGGAGAATGTTCCGCCAAACATCTCTAAATAGGAAAATGAATCCATATTGGGGAAACTAATAAAGTAGGAAATTATTCAAGCAATATGGAATCTAGAGAAAGATAAAGCTCGTGGCCTAGATGGATTTTCTATCTACTTTTTCAAATCTTTCTAGGAGAAACTTAAGTTTGATTTGAAAAGGATGTTAAACTATACATTAAAGAAGGAAAAAGTGGGAGGTGCTACAAACTCTACTTTTTTGGATCTTATCCCCAAGGAAGTAAACTCTTCAACATTTAATCGTTTCCACCCTATCTCTCTATGTAACTTGGCTTAAAAAATCCTCACCAAAATCATTGCAAATAGGATAAGACCTTTACTGTCTAAATTAATTTATGAAAATCAAGGTGGAGGCGGATAATTGACAACATCATTTTTGTACATGAAGCTATTTATAATAGTAGTGCAAACAAGGAGAAAGGATTGGTAATTAATTTGGATATGACAAATTCCTTTGACTAGGTAAGGTATTTTTTTATTGTTATCGTGTCAAGGAAGTTTGTCTTTGATGAAGTATTTATTGATTGGATGAAATCATGCATTGGATCACCTCCTTGATTAATTTCATACTTTCTTCTTTATTTCATATCAGCGGGGATCTTCGCCAAGGATGCCCTTTGTCCCCTCTACTTTATATTATAATGGGAGAATCTCACAATAGGGAACTAGAATATGAAATATGAATGGGGAGGCTCCCATGCTTAAGTCTATCGTGAGGGACCAAAGAAATGAATCATTCTCAATTTGTGGATAATACTCTCCTTTTAGGAGCATCTTCAACAATCATAGCCAAAATATTTTAACATTTTTGGACAACGTTCTAATTTCTTCAAGAGGAAAGGTAAACTATCATAAGAGCCAAATATATGGTTGTAACAATATGGGGGTTGAATTGCATATTATCTCTAGGACCCTTGGCTTCCCCTCTGTGGAAAATTGGGTATCCTTCAAATACTTGAGCATGCCAATATCCTTAAAAAATCCAACTTCCAATATCCTTAAAAAATCCAACTTCTTAAGTCTATAAAGCGATCCTCAACAAAATGGCAGCATTAGTTCAACAATGGGGTACGAGATGGATAAACTGAATAGTTAAAATAATACTAATAAAATATGTGTTCTCTTCTTTGTCTATTTTTCAATGTGMAACACTTATGGTGTGCAAGGGAGTTAYAKAKAAAACTACAAAAAACATAATATTATTTATGTGGGAAGGTGGAAGGACAAATACAAAGAAATTTCACTTTCTTAGTTGTTCAAGAGTTTKCTTGGACATGGACAGATGCAATATGGATATTAGGGATCACTCTCTCATGGATATTTCTCTAGGAGAAAAAATAGTTTGGTGACTAGTCTCGGGATCGAATGAATGGTGGAAACAAGTCCTTCTTTCTAGGTACTTCAATGGATCAGAACTCCATTTTCTAGATTCCCCCGTTCCAAATTCCAAGGGTTCCCCTATCTGGAAGCTCATTCTAGCTAGAGCTCCTATTAGTCAGTCTCATTTATCTTGTCTCTTGGGGAATGTAAGGTCTATTAACCTATGGTATGATACTATAACGGGGAAACCTCCACTTGAAACAATAGAATACCTCTGCATTTAAAATCTTGGTGTATAAGAATGGTATTTTTAAACTATCAAATATCAATGTTTGGTCTGAAAGTGTTAAGTGGAAAGGTTGGAAGAAAATCTCACCACTTGAGGAGATCATAGATTTTTTCAAAAATCTCATCCATCACCTTGTTGTTTGTGCTCTAATTTATTCCCTCAAGGATGATGATCGATAATAGGGTTCAAAGAGTTACTCTATGAAATAAGGTTATTAACAACTTCTCTTAGGCGCCCTAGGTCCTCAAAGATAAAAGTTATGGGTTCAAGTGTGGCACAAATATTCCCTACCCAAAATTAATGCCTTATGTTGGGTAATGGCTCATGGGAAACTATTAATAGTAGAAATTTTACAAAAAAAAGGAATCATAGGACCATCTATATGTGCGCTCTGTAAAGTAGAAAATGAATCCACACACCATCTTGTTTTATTGTGTTTTCTCCAAACAAGTTTGGGATCATTTATATAGAGGTATGAAAGACATGCACACTTTTCCCTCAAAATGGAATGAGATGTTTATGAACTGGAAACACATATACTCAGGAAACTTTCATCAAAATCTAATATTAAAGAGGATTTGGAGATCTATCCCAAAATTAATTTGCTGGGAAGTATGGTTAGCCAGTAATAAAGCGATTTTTCATAACATTTGTATTCCTCACACCAGAGTTCATTCATCGACATGCAGTTTATTATCATAAGTCATTTATACCAAAGGATTTAATGTAGAGAAAAAGGAATAATTGGATCACAAAGAGAGATTATGGGTTAGCAACATTCTCAATTTGAGGCATTCCCATTCTCAAATTATTCCCAAATATCCTTTGGCCAAAAATGATTGGAAACTAAGGATGTAAGATGTTGATTTTATTCATTATGTTACAACCATTTTTTCCTGACCCCATGAAACTGGCTTGGATGGCCTTTCCATTTCCTTGTGTAGACTTGAAGTCCCCTTTTATATCTTCCAGAGCCGAAAAGGAACAGTTTTCCACATATACATACCCTATTAGTTAGACAACAAGCGTATACGCAAGTTGCTCCACTACAGCCCACGTACATTGGGTTTGGTGCTCAAAATTAAAAATTATGTCGGGTTTCCATGCCATGTCATGAGATCCATGATCCTTGACCTTCCACATACTGTAAACGCTTCGACTCATCCCTTCAGTTCCATGTGAAGGCTATAAATTGAGCTATATCCAAGCCTTGGAGGAGAGAATTCAACTTTGAAAGCAAAGACACTCTGTAGAAATTTCACTTCATATTGAGTTTTCATCCCTATTTACTTGAAAGTATGAACCCCTTGTTCATCCCCCAAGTTCTTCTTTCTTTGTGATGGAGAATCTAATTGTCTCTTTTATATGAGCTTGCCTTTGGTGGAGGATTGAAGTGGTGGAGGCATAGCTGAAGAGACTTAGTTTCTCGATTCCAATTTGTGTCTTTATAGAAGTTTGTCACCTATATACTTTTGTTGATTATTTTAATAGAAATACTCTTTTCTCATCCAATTGATATCTTGAAAATATTTGAATTATTGTTCCATGGGTGTATTTTTCATGTATGTTAATGGATTATGATAATATATATTATAACATTATATATTATAACATTATATATTATTACTATATGCTTGCACATCTTGGTTGTTGAGGAAAAGTTGCAAGTATAAAGCTTTGAGTTGCATGATCAATGGTGATCGTCATCAAATGTGTGGACGAGGTAGGCTCTTAACCTTGTCTTGTTAGGATTTCATTTATAGAGCATACTTTGGATTAGAGTTGATTTATGCATGTCATTCCATCTATTGTGGTTTACTCCATGCCATAGATATATTTTCCTCGTAACACATTAGAGGTAAGAGCAATGAAAAAGCATTCTCTTCTTTGATGGAGTGTCGCAAAACAACCCAAGAGAGGTTGGCATCGGGGGGGGTCCTTTTTTATCCTAATGAAATAGAAAAACTATCTTTGCATGGGGTATGGGTCACTCTATAAACAACCAAATAAAGACCTTGGTAGTTTTCTTGTGCCTGAAAATTCTTAGCACATAAGAGTATAAGGAAATCATTGCAATTTGTCACTCCGAGAAGGTTATTAAAGGATTGAGAAATATAAATGTGTGAAAACAACACACTTTTCAAATAACCTTACACGTGATTTCCTTCCTTCTTCTATTCCCTTCGAAATAAGGGTTGAAGATAATTAAAAAAAAATACCAATGGATTGTAGATGAAGGAGCCTCCATGAGTATTTTATCCTCCCCGATTTGGAAAGCTTTGGGTTACCCCAAGCTTGTGTCAACTAAAAATTACTTGGTGTCTTTCAACAGAAAACTTAGTGAATATTTTGGGATTCTTCCTCAGTTCCCTATCATGTTAGGTGGGAATATTTTCCTATTCGATCTGTTAGTGGTGCAAGGCCCTTTAGAGTTCAATATGATTCTTGGGCATGATTATGTTTATACTATGAATGTTGTGGTGTCTACATCCTTTTGGTTGATGCATTTTCCTCACAAAAGAAGCATTGTCACTATTTATCATCTTGCATCTGATAATCACCATCATAATTCATCTTTAGCACATGTTTCCCCTTTGTATGTTTCTAGTGTTCTAGTAGACTCTTCCTTGCCATGGGTGAATTATGTGATGTATTATCCTCAATGTTCAATTGCTTCTGAGATTGTATCTTTATAGTCATGTTTTCCTTCTCGAGACAAGGTCTCCACAATTGATTAGGTGTTGTATCCAATGGGGGTATGTGAGCCCTTGATTTCCCCTCTTGGCTCAAGTAATCTGGCATTTACTCTTGATTTTGATCTTACTTCTTGTAAGACCTTGAGCACTGGTATTTGTGCATCATGAAGTCCCAATTTTTTGGATGTTGAATTGCTTTTGTATGAGGATATACTTGAAGCTATGATTATGGATTTTCTACCATGGGAAGACATGAATCGTATATTTATGTTTCTTCCTGAATTGGAAACTTTACAAGTTGACTACCGAAGAATCCCTTGACCTAAGCCTCGCAATGGGATCTACCTAGAGAAGTACTATGTACATGTTTCAAGGTTGTGTGATACTTTGTACATATTGTACTTTTAAGGTTTCTTGTTTTCAATTTTTGTATTCCATGGCACAAGTTGTTATCATAGGTTTATATATTAGACTTATTAAATTATGAATGAGTGTTGTTGGTCATATGTATAGGAATTTAGAAACATTTCTCTTTGGAACCTTTTTGTCATGTCAATCCATTTTGATAGCTAATGATATTGAAACTAACATATAGGTTAGATTCCCCCCTCCATGCATTTTTTCATTCTCTGTTTCTTGGCTCATTTTTTCTTAGGATCAACCCCACTGAGTTGCAACATGGAACCTTATTTGCTAAATATAAGTGTCTCCTTGTTTGTGGTGGAACCTACCCTTCATGGGTGCCTTATTTAGAACCTTGTTTTTCATTTTCATTCCCATGCTGAATTATTTTCATAGGCTTGGGAGCCCTCTTTAGTCCCACCATGAAATTTTTTTGAAACCTCATTTTTCTTCTCAATCTTTTTTCTAGCTATTACCCATAGGGTTCCCACTTTTTTTGTTAAGTTGTAATTGTATTACATATTTACTAGTTTCACTTTTTGAGCCTAATATTGGTTTCATCTTGTTGTTGTTTAGCCTCTTGATTATGCATTTTCATCAATTAGTATCCTTGCAATCTTTGTCTTTGCGACTTGAAACCTATATCCCTATAGGAAACATTCCCCCAAGTGTCCATATCCTACATGTGTTTCCTTTCATTGAGCATAGGTATGTTCCTTTCGTTCGGAACTAGTTTGCTTCCCCCGACACTCATTTCCTCCATTGTACTATAACATTATTTTATTCTTTTTAATGCTTCATAATATGAAAAAGACAAAAAAAATCAAATAACAAAAAAGCAGGATGGGAAAGAGTCTTCTCTGGAGTGTTTTTATAGTAGTCATGTCTCTCTTGAATGAAGCACAATTTTTTGAGCCCATGTCTCAAAAAAATGGGTTTAGTATGACCTTAGGAAGCCGAACCATTTAGACAACGTTTTTACTCCTCCGAATTGTTATTCTTTCAGTCACTATGGAGAGGTTGTCGATGCCTCCTATGTTGTATACGTATGTCATCATTCATCCTTGAGTCTATGTCAAACACTCCTCAAAATTCTTGAATTTTCATGGCAGCCTTCCCGTCATCAAGAGATTCATATAATAAACAAGAATATATGTCCTATACTCATGCTAGTATGAAAGGTCCTAATTGACTTCCAACTAGTGAGTCAACTCTTATAAACTAAGACACATTTCTCTAAGATTTCGACCTAGAGTCACACCCTACCCCTATATACATCATTAATAGGTGACCTGACCCTATTTTCATCATTGGTCATTGATTGAGTGATTTCCCTTGTGTTTGACAACAAGAAATTTATTCACACATTGGGGCTTTTGTAATACCTTGGATTCCATTTGATCTCATTGGTGGATTCCTTGTTTATGTTAGTGGTTTAATTTATTGGCTATGACTTATAGGGTCTCCTTCGTTCTCTATTCCATCTGGTGCGACCTACTCAGTTCTAGGTCCATTCAATATTTCTCCCAAGTCCTTCAAAATATTTGGCCTTTTGTTGTTCCTCATGTTGGATGATGGGGAATGCCTTAATTCCCTCTTTTTAGTAGATATTTTCCCATCGACTTCATATGATCTTACTCTAGGATAGGGATCTAGAGTATTTTTATTACCTTGGGGGTTGCAGTCATTAGTGGAAGTTTTCCTCACTATTGATAGTGTGAATACATCAATGTCCATTGATCGATAGATTCCACAAGTGTTCAACACCAATCAATTTATTTGCACTTGCTAGAATGTACTAGGTACCTTGATGCCCATTATCATTATTTATGGGTTGTCTTAACTTTGTTAATGGTATGCATCAATGATTGGTAATCAAATGGTGTCTCACTATGTTCAACTTTGGAACATCTATTTTCATAGAGTGGACTCATACCATCAACCACTTGTTTTGAATACCTTGGGTTTGTAGTGGCATCATCCATTTTATGTTGTTTCCCAAGTTGTATTGGACAATACCACTTCCTTTCTATGACATTGGTACTTGTGGATGATCAGTTTGTACATCTCTTATGTTCCCATACTCTCCTATGATTTTGAGACATATATCCATTGTGTATCCCTTTGTGGTTATGATCTCTTTTGACATGGATCCACTGTGTATCTCTTCATAGTCATGATCACTAGTTCTATACATATCTCATGGATCTGCAGTGTACTTGATTTGGAAGCCATGCTTTTTCCACTATGAAGAATGGGTATGCCTACCCCAAGAAGAAAACATTCTTACCTTTTTTCTATTGTAGGTTTTGTTCTTGGACATGTGTTTGGTAACCTGTACTTGGGCTCACTAAATCCTCTCCTCTTGTATTTATAATGTATTTCGGCCACCAATTTCTCTTCTAACCTCACACATTAGGGGGAATCTATTACATCACCAATTNTCAATGGCTCATGACTCCATTTTTTAGATGCCCCCCTTCCAAATTCCAAGGGTTCCCCTATCTGGAAGCTCATTCTAGCTAGAGCTCCTATTAGTCAGTCTCATTTATCTTGGCTCTTGGGGAATGTAAGGTATATTAACCTATGGTCTGATAGTATAACGGGGAAACCTCCACTTGAAACAATAGAATACCTCTGCATTTAAAATCTTAGTGTATAAGAAATGGTATTTTTAAACTATCAAATATCAATGTATGGTCTGAAAGTGTTAAGTGGAAAGGTTGGAAGAAAATCTCACCACTTGAGGAGATCATAGATTTTGTCAAAAATCTCATCCATCACCTTGTTGTTTGTGCTCTAATTGATTCCCTCAAGGATGATGATCGATAATAGGGTTCAAAGAGTTACTCTATGAAAGAAGGTTATTAACAACTTCTCTTAGGCGCCCTAGGTCCTCAAAGATAAAAGTTTGGGTTCAAGTGTGGCACAAATATTCCCTACCCAAAATTAATGCCTTATGCTGGGTAATGGCTCATGGGAAACTATTAATAGTAGAAATATTACAAAAAAAAGGAATCGTAGGACCATCTAGATGTGCGCTCTGTAAAGTAGAAAATGAATCCACACACCATCTTTTTTTATTGTGTTTTCTCCAAACAAGTTTGGGATCATTTATATAGAGGTATGAAAGACATGCACACTTTCCCCTCAAATTGGAATGAGATATTTATGAACTGGAAACACATATACTCAGAAAACTTTCATCGAAATCTAATATTAAAGAGGATTTGGAGATCTATCCCCAAATTAATTTGCTGGGAAATATGGTTAGCCAGTAATAAAGCGATTTTTCATAACATTTGTATTCCTCACACCAGAGTTCATTCATCGACATGCAGTTTATTATCATAAGTCATTCACACCAAAGGATTTAATGTAGAGACAAAGGAATAATTGTATCACAAAGAGAGATTATGGGTTAGCAACATTCTCAATTTGAGGCATTCCCATTCTCAAATTATTCCCAAATCTCCTTTGACCAAAAATGATTGGAAACTAAGGATGTAAGATATTGATTTTATGCATTATGTTACAACATTTTTTTCCTCACCCCATGCAACTGGATTGGATGGCCTTTACATTTCCTTATGTAGACTTGAATTCCCCTTTTATATCTTCCAGAGACAAAAAGGCACAGTTTTCCACATATACACACCCTATGAGTTAGACAACAAGTGTATACGCAAGTTGCTCCACTACAACCAGCGTACATTGGGTTTGGTGCTAAAAATTAAAAATTATGTCGGGTTTCCATGCCATTTCATGAGATCCATGATCCTTGACCTTCCATATACTATAAACACTCCAAATCATCCCTTCAATTCCATGTGAAGGCTATAAATTGAGCCATATCCAAGCCTTGGAGGAGAGAATTCAACTTTGAGAGCAAAGAAACTCTGTAGAAATTTCACTTCATATTGAGTCTGCATCCCTATTTCCTTGAAAGTATGAACCCCTTGTTCATCCCCCAAGCTCTTCCTTCTTGTGATGGAGAATCTAATTGTCACTTTTATATGAGCTTGCCTTTGGTGGAGGCACAACTGAAGAGACTTAGTTTCTCGGTTCCAATTTATGTATTTATAGAAGTTTGTCACCTATATATTTTTGTTGATTATTTTAATAGAAATACTCTTTTCTCATCCAATTGATATCTTGCAAATATTTGAATTATTGTTCCATGGGTGTATTTGTCATGTATGTTAATGGATTATGATAATCTATATGATAACATTATATATTATTACTATATGCTTGCACATCTTGGTTGTTGAGGAAAAGTTGCAGGTATAAAGCTTTGAGTTGCATGATCAATGGTGGTATTCATCAAACGTGTGGACGAGGTAGGCTCTTGACCTTGTCTTGTTAGGATTTCATTTATATAGCACACTTTGGATTAGAGTTGATTTATGTGTGTCATTCCATCTATTGTGGTTTACTCCATGCCGTAGAGATATTTTCCTCGTAACACATTAGAGGTAAGAGCAATGAAAAAGCATTCTCTTCTTTGATGGAGTGTCAAAAAACAACCCAAGAGAGGCTGGCATGGGGGGGTGTGTCCTTTTTTATCCTAATGAAATAGAAAAACTATCTTTGCATGGGGTATGGGTCACTCTACAAAAAACCAAATAAAGACCATGGTAGTTTTCTTGTGCCTGAAACTTCTTAGCGCAGAAGAGTATAAGGAAATCATTGCAATTTGTCACTCTGAGAAGGTTATTAAAGGATTGAGAAATATAAGTTTGTGCAAACAACACACTTTTCAAATAACCTTACATGTGATTTCCTTCGTTCTTATGCACCCTTCGAAATAAGGTTTGAAGCTAATTCAAAAAAAATACCAATGTGTTGTAGATGAAGGAGCCTCCACAAGTATTTTATCCTCTCCGACTTGGAAAGCTTTGTTGCAGGTATGAACTAACTGAGAGGGGGGGGTGAATCAGTTAGTGTAGATTATTAATCATTTCTCACTTTTTAACTTTGAATCATTAATCTTAGTGGCAGTGAGTCTTTACTGTGTAA
>JZKD02S0332851.1:150162-221457 GCA_000966675.3 Picea glauca
AAACACTCGGTTCAGATCAAATGGTGTATGATTTCTAATCCATTTTCAGATCAAGTGGTATCAGAGCTGGTTTGGAAAGTGAATGATTACAAGGGATAAACACAAGCGTGGTGAATAAAAACTCAAGAATTATAATACGAAGATTGGTTCAAGGACCTTCACTCGAAGAGAAGAGATGGCTTCACTAAGGAAACTAGTTCCTTTTGAATCTGAAGATGATTTCTTCAATGACTTTAATCAGATGAAGGCAATGGTGGAAGAGCTTTACAGTGAGAGAGGATTACGAAAAGGAACAAGTTCCAGAAAAGTTAAGAAAAAAAATGATCTTACTCCTTCTCCACCTCCTTCAAGAACTCCTTATTTGCCTCCTTCCACACCTTCATCTCCTTCCACTTCTCCTCCCTCATCTCCATGTAGGAAAATTGATTCGAAAAAACCATTGTTAAAGTTGGATTTCAAGTTTAACTTTCCCATGTATAATGGCGAGCCTAATGCAGAGAAGCTAGACAATTGAATTCAACAAATGGAAGTTTACTATCGTGTTCAACAGATTGATGAAGACGAGATAAAGATTCAATTGGCCTCTCTTTTCCTTGAAGGCACAACATTGATTTGGTGGGAAGGTAAACTTCAGGAAGGTATCCAAAAGAGTGGTAAGATTCTCTCTTCTTGGTAAGAATTCAAAGTTGCATTAAGGAAACAATTTTATCCTTTGGCATATCGACAATCTTTTTTTATGGAATGACAATATTTGAGGCAAGGAAAAGCACAGAGCGTGAAGGATTTTACTGAGGAGTTTAGGAAGAAAGCATTGGCTTTAAATATTTCATTACATTCTACAGAAACCCTTTTAAAATACATTGGTGCTTTGCATAGTTACATTCATGATAGTCTTATTTTGTTAAATCCCACTAATTTTGATGAAGTATGTGTTCAAGTTGTACATATTGAATCTAGGGGGGAGGATGCTAAATATGGTTCCTCCAAGGAGTTTTCTCAACAAAAGGGAAGTAAGAACAAGAGAAAAGAGAAACAGGTAGCTACAATAAAGAAGGAGGAATCAAATCTCACATGTACTGATCACAAGAAAAGACGACATGATGAAGATCATTGTTGGAAGTTGCATCCTGAATTAAGGCCTAAAAAGTATGGAGGCAAAAGAAAGCAAAAGGTTATTGTCACATTCCAATAATATTTGGGATCTAAATTAGGTGACGAGACACAAATCACAATTGTAGGTGTTGTGAATGCAAGCGAGAATGTGTCTATGATGTCTGGAAAAGCAAGTGAAGGATATGTAATGAAATAGTCAAGTTATCTCCTAGTCATGAAGTGTTTCAGAATTCTCCAAAGTTACCACTTGAAGGTTACTTGCATGTAATTTTTACGAAGCCGATAGGTGACAGGGAGTGTGGGAATGTTGTTAATTCATTGTTAATAACATATATATATTCACTACTACTGATGATATACTGTGCATGGCCAGTAGTGAAAAATATGAATGTAGATAAATGTGGAAGTATGAGAATGATTTATTATGTTAGCAACATTATTTCATCCTTCATCCTTGTTATTCAACTAATTGTAGTGATTCAAGTGGTCCAAGCATGGGGAAGAGACACAGGACAAGTGGGGAGGCATCTCCCTCATTTAATGTAAGCCTTTTGGAGGTCCAAAATCCTCCCAGTGGGAAGGAATGATCCAGAAGGATCCAAAAACACTCATTGAGGTCCATGAGGACCCGAAACGCTCATAGGAGTATATAAGGGATCATAAATGATCAAACTTTAATCATTTTAAAATCTCTTGAAAACACCATCAATGCGTAGAGCTCGTCGCAAAATTTCCAACAACACAAATTTTGACTTAAACAAAGTCTATATACAAAAGTTATGGCTGGTCAAACTTCAATTCAACCATGAAGAGACATGCGGTAGGCTTTGAGAGAGACACATGGAAGGCTCACATGATGACAAGTGGCAGCTCCATGTATTGACAAGTGACACCATATAAGTGACATGGAACATGATTGTTGGCAGCTGATGTGGTAGATAGTACCTCCAGGTGCCCCAGTTACATGATGACAAGTGGCATATATAGTCCAATCACAGTTAAACATTTGGCACATAAGTAAACCAACCAAGTCTTGACATGTGACAATCCCTCATTATTAAATTGGTTATTATTTTAGATTAGTTATTATTTTGATATATATATATATTACATTTATATATATTTAATATATATATAATCACCCTATGATAACACCTTCAACTTCAAAGATTTACGTGGGAGTTGCACTTTATATGTTTTAAATAACATATAGTTATGTATTATAACATATATGTTTTACCATTCCAAAATCCATGGGCCATTGAACTATATGCTATATATAGCATGTAGCAAATTAAAACAAAGGGTGTAAATAAAGGAGAGGATCATGGGGGTTGGAACCCACAACCTCATCCACATATTTTAACAATCTAACCACTATGCCATGTATATAATTTGTTAAACAATCTAAACAATTTATAGTAAAGGCATGCCACATTGTTAGGATTTGGTTATAAACCAACCAAACTATATTTAAATACTAATCCAATAATTTTGGAATTTTGTAAAGAGGGGTGGCCTATTTAATGTTACACACCCCAGCTTATTTTACACACAACAGTTTTTTTGTTGCACACAACATTTTTGTGTTACACACAATTTTGTGTTTTACACAAAAAATTTGTTGTTTTACACAATTTTCTTTTGTATTTTTGAACACAACATTATTATATACTAAAGCTCTATTCATTTTCCCTTTGAAGTCAAGTTTGTAGTCTTTTGAGAGTTATAGGGTATTTATAGTCATCAGAATCGATTTTCTGAGACGAAGTGGATGGTGACAATCTTATCACTCATTTGTACGCCAAAATTATTTGAACTTGGGATTTGTGAGCTATAAGAGAGCCTTTGTAAATTTTGTAAAGAAATATATAGTATTTATAGTCATTGGATTCGGTTTTCTAAGATGATATCGAATTTGATATTTGTAATTGAGTTTGAGTAACATGCAAGAAGTTCATTGTGAAACACAATTATTGCTTTCATGTGATTTCATATATGCTCATGTATGAATGATTATGCAAGTTATGTTCATTAGTTAAAGTGTTTGGTTAAGTAAGATAAGACACTTCCATGATATAAGAATTGTCAATAAAATAATCTTGGAATAAGAAAGTGGTGTCATACTTAATACTATTTGAGGATCAAGTGATATTGGAGACACTCGGTTCATATCAAGTGGTGTATGATTTCTAATCCATTTTTGGATCCCTCTCTCTCTCATTTTATACTAGCATAACATTCGATATTAGAGCTCTCATTTTACACTAGCATAACATTCAATATCAGAGCATATGATCTAAGGTTTTGCTCCTCCAAATGGATCACCTTGGAATTTTCACTGTAACTTTTTTTTGACGAAGTTTTTCTTATGAGAAGACATATTGAAGTAATTATGATAAAAATTTAATATTTTGAATCATTATAATTTCTAAGATATATCTTGTGAAAGTTAGGTTTTTGATTAATCCTTAAATTAGTCCCAAACAAGTCATCTTGGAAATTTTTCTATAATTTTTTTTGGTGAACTTTCAAACTACATTTTTTTTAGGAGTTTGCAAAGACATGTCAAATTACCTATGGTAGAAATATTGGATTCTTATATGTTATACGTTTTAAAATAGAGGTTGTGGAAATAAGGGTTTTTGACTAGTCCTAAAACTGGTATCAAGCATGTGTTATTGGTAGAACTATCATATCTGAAGCTAGGCAAGTCCAAATTGAGTGCCACTAGTTTCTTTGAAAAGAAGACGGATCATAGTATTTCATGTATAAATTTCAGAAACACATATGAAATATTCGATGTGAGAAATTCCATAAAACATTTCTCTATGGAAACGGCCAAAAACCAACAGGTTTTGGTATAGTTACCATAACTTTCACTTGGCACATCAAATTTTGGTCAAACCTATGACATTGTAGAGAAGAAACATCATAGTACTACAAAATGAAATTTTGGTCTTAGAAAGACTAAAATTTTAGTGATACATCAAGACAAAGGTCATATAGTAAGAAAATATCCCAATTAGGGTTTAAAAGGTATGTAACATACAATTGACATAACTTTTGATTGGAAAATATATTTTTGGTGATTTAAAAATTGTGATAAAGAGAAAAACGAGGAGTATTATTGTTTTATCCAATGGAAAGGGGTTATGCAAAAATTTCTACTCCTGGTAAACCTCTAGATAACTAAACCATGACTAATGAAGAAAGTGAAGAAATGTAGAACCAACTATCCAAATTGGAGAACCAATTTAAGGAAATGGATGATATTATGTTGAAAAAGGTTCATTTATCACATGCGAAAGAAGTAATTAAACGAGATATGGATTAAAATATGGAAAAATTATAAAATCCAATGGAACAAAAGATGGATAAAAATATGGAAGAATTGAAAACTTCCATGTCAACCATACTCTTACATACCCTAGATGAAAGTTTCCCTAAAGGAGGTATATGGATGCAAGGAAATCATGAAAATGTGGAGGAAATTCACAATATTGATATGATGAAGTTTGATGGTAAAGATCATATAACATGGATATTCCATATGGAGCAATTCTTTGATCTACACCAAGTGTCAACCTTACAAAAGGTAACTCGTGCAACCTTGTATTTAGAAAATGATCAATTTGTTTGGTATCAATGGATTTGTGAAGAGAAAAGGATTATATTCTCCTGTGGTGTTTTTTCATGGATGAATTGATAGCACGTTATGGGGATATTACGAACAATAATATTTTTAGTCAATTGATGAATATTTGACTGATCCAGGTGGATATTGGTGGCCACCCACCTATTCCACTTGGACCCCCACCATTGCTTCTTTCATTTTTTCAATTTTCGCATAGTTTACTATTTTTAGCAGTTTTTCGAGTCCTGAACTTTCAGAGCCGTTTGAGGCCCTAAACGACATTTTTTGGGAAAACTAGGATATATCATTCTAACGAGGTATTGGACAAAAGTTGTATTCCTTGGATATATCATTCTAACGAGGTATTGAGCACGTCAAACGAAGATCGTATGCCAAAGTTATGTCCTCGAGAAGTTGGTGTACCAATTTACCCAAACGGGGCCCATAGTCTTGGTGTTTCATCTCCTAGGGTTAGGTCTTTGGATGTTTAGGGTTTTCCATTGTTTCTCAATAATAAGTAGGCCTTTGAACCTCATTGTAACACAGTTAAGAGGCCAATAGATGCCACGTCACTTCTCAGAGGTAAGCTACCAACGCCCTAGCTAGTTTATTTCCGTTATGTCTATAAGCATATTTCAGTCATTTGTTATTAATGAAATGAAGTTTTAGTTCCGGTGCATCTTTGTGTTTATGTGTATTTTTGTATTTCATTTTGTTCTTTCATAAATCCAGATCAGTGATATCAAAGAAGTTTGCTCTTTCTCGATCCTTCTTTGCATGTCCCCAACAAGGTCGGGGTATCAGGAGTTAGGGCTCGAGCTGGTTTAACCTTTGCAAGATCAACCTCGCAAACACCGACGGTTGCCCATGGGGGAAGAAAAGAAAGATGAGGGAGCAGGAGATCGTATCAAAATATTGCTTGAGGAGGCCCTCGAGAAACAAAGGAATGCGATGATGGACAACTTTGCCCAGATCCTTCAATGGTTGCCCACTGGAAACACATCTACATACAACAACCACTCTAGAGGTGCCACTCCTTTTAAGGTACAAGTAAAATTTGGCATTCCCATATTTGAGGGAAAAATAGATGCAGATGTCATAGACAGATGGTTGAATATGTTAGAATGATATTTCTCAATTCATGACTTTTCCGACCAAGAAAGGATTATTTTTTCACTCCTCAAAGCCGCCCCCCATATCAAGGACTGGTGGGAAACCTACTGGGAGCAACAAGGCGAGGGGGAACCCTCTCTATTCTTGGTCTCACCCACTTGGAATTCTTTCTGAGATGCCATCAAGGAACAATATTATCTTTTGAGGAGCTATGAGGACAAATACATACAATGGACTACACTACGACAGCAAAGGGACAAAGATGTGCATGAGGTGGCGAATCTATTTCATACCCTACGCACAAAGTTGGGTATCAAAGATTCAGAGAAAAAATTTGTGTTAAAGTACCGCAGTTGTTTTCATAGATACATTAAGGAGGAAATGGAGTTCCTCGACATCTCCTCACTTGGTGTGAC
Source organism: Picea glauca (assembly GCA_000966675.3). Classification (NCBI taxonomy): domain Eukaryota; kingdom Viridiplantae; phylum Streptophyta; class Pinopsida; order Pinales; family Pinaceae; genus Picea; species Picea glauca. Next base: position 156,442 of record JZKD02S0332851.1, read on the forward strand.
ATACCAGTATGCTGCCAAGATTGAGCAGAAGTTTTAACAGAAGAAGTGAGACTTTGGGTCTGTAAATCAAAAGCAAGGGAAAGGTACCCCCAAACCGTTGAACAAAGGACCAAGCCAAGGTAGAGCAGCCCAGGACAACCCACCAAAGCCGCAAGAAAATAACAACACCACAAATCCAAAAAAGGACATGGGGAAGTGGTGTGAGTTTCATAAGAGCTCCACTCACAATGCAAGTGAGTGTCGAGCCAAGCAGTCATTGGTCGCCGAGTTGAAGGCTTTTGAATAAGATGCATGCTCCCAATCTGAATTAGAAACCAACAAGGGGAATGACAGGGGGAAGCAGATTATCGATACGAATCCCAATGCCATCGTTTCCACCACGAAGATCCAGAAGGAGGAACCAGAAGTTCCAAAGGAGGTGAAGCACCTCTTCCATTCCAAGATGTGGGTAAAGGGTTCCCCATTGTAGTTCATTGTTGACAATGGGAGCCAGAATAACCTCATCTCATTATAGGTCATGAAGCAGATGGGATTTCTAACCACAACACACCCACAACCATACACCATCGGGTGGCTACACCAAGGATGGGACATCTATGTCAGCCAGCAATGTCACCTTCCCTATAGTATCAAGCCCTTCACAGATGAGGTATTATGTGACATTGCTCCTCTTCATGTTTCTGATGTATTATTAGGCCAACCGTACTTGTGGAAGCAACATGTTGTGTATGATTCTAGGCCTCATGTTGTTATTATTACTTTGGGTGATAAGTTGTACAGGATATCATAGATAGCACCGCCTACCATCATCTCTTTGGTTACTGCAAAACAATGCAGTATTCTCATTTTCAAAACCAGGAAATTTTTTTCCTGATGATCCGCCCTCAGGGAAAGAAGAAGGTTGTGGCCACAACCTCCAAACAAGGCCCCTATGCATGACAACAACAGATGGATAAATTTACAGAGGAGTATGAGGACATCTTCACCTCCCCCGCAGGGGTGCCTCTACACTGGCAGGTCAAGCACCCCATCGATCTAACCCCAAGTGAGTCGTTGCCCAATGGACCAATCTATCAATGCTCTGTTATGGAGAATGAAAAAATCAAGAGGAATATTCAGGAGTTATTGCAGAAAGGTCACATTCGGTCGATTCCATCACCCTGTGGGAGCCCAATCATGTTTTTACAGAAGAAGGATGGGACTTGGAGACTCTCCATTGACTATCGGGTGCTGAACAAGATCACTATCCAGAATAGGTACCTGATCCCACAAATTGATGACCTTCTATACCAACTCAAGGGGGGAAAATATTTCAGCAAGGTTGACTTGAAGTCTGGGTATCACCAGGTACCAATTGAACCCTCTGATGTGTGGAATACTGCCTTCAAATCCAAGGAGGGCCTTTTCGAATGGTAGGTCATGCCTTTTGGGTTGAAGAATGCCCCTGCAACATTTATGAGGCTAATGTATGACATCTTTTGGCCATTCAACAACTCATTTATAGTGGTGTACTTGGATGACATTTGAATCTTTAGCCAGACTTGGGAAGAACACCTCCACCACATATGGCAGGTCCTCCAAACACTGTGGAAACACAAGTTACAATTTGGAGAAGTGAACTTTTGGCATGACCTAGGTTTAGTATCTGGGATACATTATTGATGAGCGGGGAGTGCATGTAGATCCAAACAATATCCAATTCATTCGGGATTGGCCATCCCCTACCACCCTAATAGAGCTCCAGAATGTTTTGGGTCTTGCCAATTTCTACCACAGTTTCATGTTGGGATTCTCTCATATCACTTGGAGCTTGAGTCAAGTCACCAAGGGAGGAGCAAAAGAAAAATTCTTTGGGTCTGAGTCTCAACAGAAGGAGTTCATAGAGTTGAAGCATCACCTCTACTCTGCACCAGTGCTCACATTACCAGACTTGCAACAACCATTTGAGATCGAGACAGATGCCTCTAACTATGCTATTGGGGTAGTTCTTACTCAACAGGGGCATCCAGTGGCATATCACAGTGAGACACTTTCTGAAATAGTTCAGAAGTATCCCACTTATGACAAAGAAATGTATTCCATTGTGCAGGCTTGCCGACAATGGAAGCATTACATTTACATTTTGGGAAAGGAAACGGTCATCCACACAGACCACCGACCCCTACAGTTCTTACAGACACAAGGGAAGTTGCAGACTCATCACCATTAGAATTGGTCCACATACCTACAACAGCTTCATTTGAACATTAAGTACAATAAAGGTAGCACCAATAATGTTGCAAATTTCCTCAGCCAACCACCTATCGTGGCGCTAACCACTGTGCTGAACTCTTGTGGGAACGAGACTTTTGATTGGCCGCTTCTCTACAAAAGTGATCCAGAATTCGGCCACACATACAATACGCTCTTGGAGGGTAAGAAATTTCCCATTTTTCACCTCCAGTATGCCCTGCTATTTCACCTGGGACACCTTTGTGTTCCTTCAAGTGAGCGTGTCAAGATGATTTGGGAGGCACAATACATTCGGGTCTTTGGGCATTTTGGGGTTGAGAAAACCATGACAGTACTGAAAAAGTATTTCTATTGGCCGAACCTTAGACAGGATGTCGGGAAGTACATCAAGTCCTGCACTGTTTGAGCCATTGCCAAACCAACCATCAAGAAGCAAGGTCTCTATACTCCACTGCCTACCCCTAGTCGACCTTGGGAATCCATCTCCATGGATTACATGTTGGGCCTTCCTTCTACTAAGCATGTCAATGACTGTTTTTTTTTTGTCGTCGACATATTCTCGAAGATGTCCATTATGATGGCCTGTAGAAGAATATCACAGCAGAAGCCATTGCTAAACATTTCTTTGAACGAGTGTGGGTGCACTTTGGGATCCCACAGTTTATCATCTCAGATTGGGACAACAAGTTCCTCAGTACATTTTGGTCCAGACTCTGGTCGATGATGGACACCAATCTCACCAAGTCCACAGCCTTCCATTCACAAACTAATGTCCAGATGGAGGTCACCAAGCGGATGATCATACACATTTTGTGCATGTACAACTCAAAGAATCCATGCACCTTGGATGATATCCTCCCCTATGTCCAACACAACTACAAATGATCTCTCCATAGCTCAACCAGCCACAACCCCTTTCAGGTGGGCTTGGGGTTAGAGCCACTATGTCCCATTGATGTAGCCATGCCATTTGCGGCTACTCAGGTAGATTCATCTCATGTCCAGTCTAAGGATGAGAAGGAAAACATCTTCATTGAGCGCATTCAACACATTTGGCAATAGGTTCATGAAATCTTGGACAGAGCCAATGCTAAGTATAAGTAGTGACATGATCAACATCGGGTGCCACACAACTTCCAGGTGGGTGGAAAAGTGTGGCTACATTTGCAAAAGGAGTGCCTCATTGGACCCCACTGTAAGCTTCACCCGCTCCAATATGGGCCATACACCATCACCAAGGATGTAGGGGACAATTCCTTTGAGCTCATTATTCCACCATTCCTTGGTCTGCACCCAGTGTTCAATGTGGACTGCCTTCAACCCTACTTTCCACCTCTACTAGACACATCCGACATGGCAGAACAACTCACACCAACAGAGTTAAATCTAGACTGCATGGAACAAGCCACAATGGATCAGATCATGGATAAACATATCAAGTGCACCCGAAAACAAAGGATATCGCTATATTGAGTTATCAAAGCAATCCATCTCCTTCACCAAGGGAAGTGGCTCACCAGGGACCAAGTTCAGCAAAAGTTTCCTCATCTCATGGAGGAACTCAACACAATGGGGACCATTGCTTCCTAAGGGGGGAGGAATGATCTAGGTGGATATTGGTGGCCACGCACCTATTCCACTTGGACCCCCACCATTGTCCATTGCTTCTTTTAGTTTTTCAGTTTCCGCACAGTTTACTATTTTTAGTAGTTTTTCGGGTCCTGAACTTCTAGATCCATTTTGAGGCCCTAAATGAAGTTTTTTGGGAAAACGGAGAGAAACATGGAAGTTTCTTCCATGTTTCTTGCACAACATTTGTATTCCTCGGATAGTTCTTTCTAACAAGGTATTGAGCGCATCAAATGGAGATTGTATGCCAAAGTTACGTCCCCGGGAAGTTGGTGTACCAATTTACCCAAACAGGGCCCATAGTCTTGGCGTTTCATCTCCTAGGGTTAGGTCTTTGGATGTTTAGGATTTTCCATGGTTTATCAATAATAAGTAGGCCTTCGAGCCTCATTGTAACACAGTTCAGAGGCCAATAGTCACCACATCTCTTCTCAGAGATAAGCTACCAATGCCTTAGCTAGTTTATTTCCATTATGTCTGTAAGCATATTTCATTCATTTGTTATTAATGAAATGAATTTTTATTTCTGTTTAATCTTTGTGTTTATGTGTATTTCTATATTTCATTGTTTTCATGCATAAATACAAATCATTGACAAAGAGGTCCAACTATAGAGCACATTCAACAATTCAAAAACAAATTCTCAGGGTAAAAAACATTCTAGATGATAATTTGTTAGATCTCTTTATGGGAACTTTAAAGGAGAGCATGCAATAGGAGTTGTGTCTCTTCAAACCCAAATCCATAGAGCATTCTTTCAGTTTGGCAAGAAAACTTGAAGGTAAAAATATTACTATTAGAAGAGTGGCCACTAACAATTATAGAGAGCATCGTGCTCCCTCATCTAACCTCACTCAACCTATGAGGTTGACACCTCAAAAAATAGATGAAAGAAGAGTAAAGGGATTATGTTTCAATTGTGACAACAAGTATAGTAAGGGGCATAAATACAGTGAGAAGAAATTATTCTACATATATTGTGAAGAGGAAGAAGATCAGGAATTGGAACAATCACAAGACCTAAATCTAGAAGAGACTACTCCAACCATATCTTATCATGCATTGGTTGACATCAGTACTCCACAAACCCTCAAGATATAGGGGTATATCAAAAAGAAAAAGGTAATGGTGTTGATTTATTCTGGTAGTACCCATAACTTCATTAATTTCAAATTAGCAAAACATCTTAACTAATGTCACGCACTCGACCCCGTAAGTAGCCTTTTAAGGGATGAGGGTATACTTCCACTTTCCTGCAACTCCCTATATTCCCCAGATGAGGGCGCCATTGCCTTGAGCTCACTAAGAGTTTTCCATTGACTATACCCTTATCCAAGACCGGGTTTTGGTTTGAAGGTTATGGATTTTTGAAGTTTCATGGCATCATTGGCCTATGGCCATCCCCTTCACCATGTGGCATTACTTATCTTGTATCATTCAACATGGCACTATCGTGACCTATTCAGTGACATGGTCGTAGAAGAGGGGTCGCAAGGAATATCACCGTGAAGACTTCATGAATACTGAGTCTTTGGACCTTCGACGATTCTTGTGCAGATTTACAAAATTCCTTAGAGACCCGAAGTCTCAGAGTCTCTTTCCACTCCAAATTCTATGGTGGAGCTCAATCCACCATTATATCTAACAGATGATATTATCCGCACTTATCACATAGATTAGACTTGACTATGGGGGGTCCCACACTTAATTCATGACCAATCCCATGATGCCATATGGAGCTACCCAGACGTGCCACATCATCATGGCGTATGTTCCCTATCCAACCGAGGTTGGACACTACACACAGGGATTTATACACTTTGACACTTCATCTTTTCTGTGTTTCAGTGTTTAACGCACCATCTGATATCCTCGCATCTCTTGGAGTCTCGAAGTTTCGAAGTTATGAATTCCAAAAGTAGGACTTCTCCGAAGTGTTTATGCTGTCTCCCACTAGATAACTTCAAGAACATGAGTCTTTTCAAAAAACTAGAATATATAAAAGCCTTTAGTCAAGTTGAAGGTATGGATACACATCCATCCATGTGGCTTCCAAACCTCCCTAAACTGACTGCTAATCACAATTTCATCCAAGACATAACCCAAAAAATAACCCAAAAGAGCTTTCCTCCCAAAATTAATTGCATACTTTTTCATATTTAAATATGTAGATATCAATATGGATCTCATTGATTTTAATAATACCTCGCAATACACCTTATGTATAAACTTCCTTGTTTCCTTTAGGAGTGACATCACTACTTGCAAGCCTTCATTCCCACGTCTAAAAATAATGATGGAATTATTAGGCTTGGGCGTGTCCATTTATATTCCACCCCAAAGACTTATGCCAACATTGTAGGCAACCAATTAGAGATACCTACACCAAATTAATTGTGAGAAGACTAAGATTAATTTTTTCATAGATTCAAGATTTTATGCAATCTTTAGAGCATCACTTGAACCCTAACTCTCCTTTAATTTTTGTTTAGATTTAGTTCTTAAAATCATATTTATATTATCCAATCATAATAAATTTATCCTTAAGTAAGTTAAGGAACTCAACTTAGATACCCTCGTAAATAATCTAGAGGTGTAATCTCCAATAGCCTAGTAGAATCATTAGAACAAAAAAAGTCCAAGTATAATTCTACAAATTGTTCTATAATCCTAGAAATTGTTCTAGATGGATTTACCATTAACCTATCTTAGATGTTTTGTGAAACAAAATTTGGAGACATAAATTTAAGTAGTTAACCCGGGTGCTTTCACTGTTGTAGAGTTTGAAAAACTTTGGTCAAACCCAAATATGGGTTTTTATCTAGTTGGTCATCCTTGGAGGCTTGTTTCCTCGTCATTGGTTGGTCCACTTTTTATACCCACCAACCCAAATGCCTCTTTTATAATTACCCTAAAAACCTTAAACATGTGTTTTGGTTATGTAGCTTCATTAAATTTGTGTAGAACTAGGCTTATAAATTTGGTATCAGAATGTTTCTCACCGCTATCTCGGAAAGGCACACTTTTAGGGAACAAACTACACTACATTATGGATTTTCAAGAAACTTGGAAGTTCAAAAGAATTTAGGTTTTCTTATTTGGAATAAAAGGAATGATTGTTTGTTTAATTATCTCTAACTTAATCATTTTTTCTCTTGGATTGGCCATTAACTAATTTGTGCAAATATCTATATCTATAGGCGTAGGCTATTTGTTCTATGAAATGGCTCCCCCAACACCGGGTGATGGTACATCTCCTGCATCAACAGAACATCCCATAGAACCCATCATCGTTCCATGAAGTTATCATCATTACAATGTTCATTCTCATCATTCCCACTGTTCCTCACCTCGTTCCACGGTCCTCATCGCAACAACTTCACGTCCTATCCATGCATTCAATGTAGGGTGGCATCCTATTTGAACCTCCCATGCTCGACCTCCCCTGTCTTAAACTGTGATTGATACCTGCTCTGCTCTTGCCATATACTGAAACAAGATGATGTGGATAACCTTACATAGAATGATATAAGATGTTGCGAACAACCTGCCATAGACCAAAACAAGTTGTTGGGGACAAAGACAAATTGTGTGCGCTAGACATGCTTACTGAATTTTTTATCTATTGATAGGCCAAACTCCTGCTAAGTATATTCGATTGAGGCCATACCAAATTAACCAAAAGAGTAATTGTTTGAAACACTCTTCAATCTCCTCTTAGATAGACACACCCTATTCCATATCAAAACCTGCGAAAATGATCCTGGTGATGACAATCATCAAGAAGGAACACAAGATCACCATAGCCATTGGTTTTCTTACGGAAATGATAGTCAAAATAAAGGCTCCCACATTTACTAACCCCATCACATATGTTATTGTGAGTACAAAAACATAATATCGGGGAATGAAGGAAGCGTGAGTATGCAAGAAGGGAAATGTAGACAGTGAGATACATTGAATTTTCAAGGAGAAGAATACACATTTTCATTCTCTTCTCTTTTCAAGATACGAGACTTAGTAATAGGGGTTTATCAAGAACGGAGATGGAATCAGATCAAAAAGTGAGCATGAAGGAAATCGAAAGTGGGTTCTTGATTCAATGAGAGGGGTTCTAAAAAATGGATATGGAATTAGAGAAAGTGGGTGTAATCCTCTGTTTCTCCAAACACTACATAAAGGAACTTGTTTTTAACCATTTTAACAAATCATTTGCATGCATGTTTATATGAAATATTATTTGTTATAATCATTTTTGGATTAGGTTCATCTTCTTCCCAAATAAAGAAATTGTGGTGATTAGTAAACATGATTATTCTTGATTTTGTCAAGGTACACCCAGGTTGAAAAGTTGATTGTTTTCATACATGTGAAATAACATACACATAAAGACCTATTGTGCTCTCCAACAGGGCATCATTTGGAATTTGTTTCATGTCAGTATCGCCCCAAAAAATTTAATATAGATCCTAAATTTGTAATGCAGTTTGCATCAAACTCTACATCCAACATAACATTGTGTTTCGGCACATTGACAATTTCTTACAAAATTGTTCCAACAACTTTTCAAATGAGGGTCTACATACAAGTATGAACCCACTTCTAAGATGAAATTTCCACTGGAGAGGAGCATGAATGTACATAAAATCCATACTTTGACCAGGAGGGAGTGACTTTGACCACTTAGGAAATTAACACAAATTATTGGCATCTGGTTTGGAGAGACCCCATAAAGGACCATACAGTCTTTGAATAGAGAGGTCGAGAGTTTCCAATGTTTGGTGTGGAGATCTATTGGTGATAGATGCAACATATATATAATAAGTATTTCTTTACCGACCCCAAGAAATCGTGAGCCTCTGTGAGATAGCCATCCTGACATCCTCTGCAGAGTGTGAGCGACAAAGCAATATTAATATTGTTTTTGTATTGAACAATCACCAAGGCATTATTATAGCAGCAGTTGGATAGTTTCACTCCACATTATTGCTTGAAAATTAGAGTTTTTTCATAGCACAATCAACATTTTTATTATTCACCCCACATTATTGCATGAAAATCGGAGTGTTTTTATATCACAATCAACATTTTTAGTTATTTTCTCAATTATTTACAAACAATTATTTATTTATGTAAACTAACACTAAGTGCAACAAAAATTAAGGCACAAGGACAATAAAACATAAAAAATATATCAACTGATATTTTAAATTTTAGTAGAGTTTAACTATAAAATTCAAAACTGTTATTGAATTTTTCCCGTGTTTGGCTAGGATTGAGGTTGTTTTTCTTATGTGACACCACATTATTTTTCCCAGCATTGCTTTTATATTTTTTCCTTAGCTCATTCCCGCTGAAGATGAATTGTGGTAGCCAAAATTTAAGATTAGGGGAACTTACTATGTTGGAAAGTAGGAAGGGGAGAACTTTGTTTAGGTGTAGGAGATGGCTTTGGATTTAACTCTRGCTTCAAAACTRTAGTTCAAGCATAATATMTTGAACCTGATCAAGKCTTAGGCACAATGACTTCTATTAGAAMAACCATTAAAAGCATCACCATCAACATGACTGAAACAAACTGAAACCAAATTAATTTCATCCTATAAGACAATAATACCTAGGAGAAGTTGGTTGTCTCCAACATTTCCACCTTGAAGTCTAGCTAAAATTCCCACGACTAGACCATTGTTGTAGGTTGCAAGTTATGTTTTCTCATAGTTCTCTCTTGCATCTGAAAAGTTATCATTGTGATCAAATCCTCCAACAAGATCCCCAACTAAAACATTCAGATCATTTCCTTGTTGGTTGAACCATGTGGCATATCCTCCTCTACAAATAAAAATGATGAATCCTCTTTGTATGATACAATGGAAAAATATCTATGATGAACTTAGCGAGGATAGTTTGGACCATATCCCACCATGTAGCTTGTATCTCTTGGGTTGTCACCAAGTATATAATCAACCTACAAGAACATTGTTTTAGAAAAAGGACTGGATAAGAATTAAGGATTTTTAGATCTTGGACTCATTAATTTATCTTTTATTGTATATTTCATCAACTAAACATAGGTTCCATCAACTAAACTGCCTTGTTTTTCCCTCCTCTTCCTTGCATGAAGAACTGATCACAAACCATAGAAAATGTCAATTGTCCATTCAATTTCCATCTAAACTAATTGAGTTGATTAACAACCCAATTTGACCATTGGCATTGAGACCTACATTGTAAGTTGAAGGAGAATACTACTTATAACTAGATAAATTTCACTGGATATATAGATATTTCAAATCATGATCAATTGTTAATGATCAATTACAGATGAAATTACAGACAAACTTGGGACCAATGTTTAGGGCCTAAAGTACACATGGAAGTTAAATGCAAATACAAAAAGTTCACTAGTAGCTCACAAATAACACTTAAGAATGCAAAGCATCCACATAATGTATATCAAATACTCATCGATGGTGTCAGAAATATAAATTGCACACATAAATACAAATAACACACTGGGAAATAAAACTCTTGAAAAGCATGATGCTAATTAAATGTACATGGCTAGATATGACACCAAAAGCATGTAACTTTAAATTAAAAAACAATTTCATTGCAGGAAAGCTACATTTACAGACTAATAACTATAACAACAGAGGATCAAACTGTTGACCTGCAGCTAACAAGTTATTGGAAAAATAACTAAAAATGAATCCCAAAAGACTCACTAGATATGTCATGTTCTTAATTCTCTTGACATATTTTCTCTTGGGCCGACCTGTCTCAAAATCTAACAAACTAAACTTGACCTGTCCAAAGTGTCCACCTTACAAAACACCTTAGAAAAATAATCCTCTGCATGTGCAGGAATCTCCATCAAGCCATTGGGTACATATTCTATAACATCCCCCATCCACCCTGGTCGGGGACATGGCACTACTTCAAAACCAAATTGTTTTGAAACCAAATTGTAACCTACCAAGACACCCAGGCCAGGTCATGCCACTTGAAAATAGGATGATCTCATACATACATACATACATACATACATACATACATACATACATACATACATACATATATCTATATATATATATAGATATAGATATAGATAGATAATGCAAATTTAAACAGACATAAACATTCTAATACAATATATATTAATGCAGAAATAACAGTAAGCCTACACATGCAACATATACATGCAATACTCATAACATTATAACACATATGAAAGATACATATCATACAATTAACATAGAATTGGTACTTATATTTTTATGAGAATACCATTGACTGTGTGCAGACCTTCCACGAACCTCCTAGCATTAGACCATGCTGCTCCAAGCTATCAGTAGTGGGTCACCCCCAAGATAGGACTAAACTCCACCCAGGGAAAAGGAAATCCTAGTCTAGGATGAGACTATGGAAAGATGCACAATGCAACAAGAATGATTCCATACAAGGATCCTACATACACCCACCGCTCACATACTCTCATTCCCCACATGTTTGTCCCACCCCAGGAATATACAACTTCATTTTTCCATAGTCCATCAACTTCTCCACTTCCCTTCCAGGGTTCAACAACAAGCCAGATCAAGAATTCTCAGAGTTCTATAGTTGTTTCTAGACTCCCTCCAGGAGAAATCACTTCCCCAACAATATCTCTCACCTAGAGAGAGTTTCTCACATGCCTGACAACCTGCTTCTTCAGCCCATGGGCATGAAAACCCACCTCTTCAACCACATGCATGAAAACTTGCTTCTTCTATTAAGCTCTTAAATCAACTAGGTAACCACAGTAGTAAAATCGGTGAGACAAGGGATGACTCAACAATTATAGAGGTTCACGATGACAGAGGTTCAACAATGGCAGAAAAAGGTTGACTACATCCTGTTCAGTGTGTGATTGTGTGTGTGTGCAGGGGAAGGATGGAAAGAATGGTCAGAATTCTGAGAATGGTGAGAGAAAACCCCCTAAACGATGGAATTCCCCACATAAATTTGCATGCCTCCTGGATCACTTGGCTCTCTAGGAGCTTGTTCCTCTCCACTTGGATTTTTTTCCTCCCCTAAAGGAACTTAAGATAACATGTTATGTACAACCTTAGTCTTTTAGGGAATATATTATAATATTTCCTTGGGTTAATCCCTCAATCTTAGCCCCTTTTTTCTATCCTTTCAGCCCCCTTCCCTTTCCCTTCCTAGTGGATCTTAGTCCCCCATAACTCTTTCTTCGTGTTCGGTCTACACACAATGATGTATTTTTTTATTAATGATCTTCATAATTACATATACAAAAATTAGGATCACTGGCCTTAGCATCTAGGCTCTCTGGCCTAATAAACACATAAGCCTTCCAACTTATAAATACTTGGCTCACCAACCTATAAACATCATTAAACATAATTACAATTCAACAGAGGCTCGACCTTGGGGTATTACAATCCCATCCCCTTATTTCTGCAATGTCCTCAATGCATCTTACTTACATAACATCAACACAATTTCCAAAATCTTCAAAAAGATGCAGGTATTCTGCTTGTATAACATCTTCATGCTCCCAAGTCACGTCCTTAGGACCATACCAGGTCCATTGGACCTTTACAATCCCTATGGATCGATTCTAGATATGTTTGATTTTCCGGTTCAGAATGCATACCAGATGCACTTGAAAATCACTTTCTTGCTCCACCTGAATCACATTCCAATCAATAGCATGATTAACGTCATGTATATATTTCTTAAGCAATGATACATGAAATACATTATGTATATACATAGATGCACACAATGCAAGAATATAAGCTACTGGTCCATTCCTCTCTAGGATTTCAAACGACCCACAATATATGGCCGCCAACTTGGAACAATTTCCCAACTTCAGGGAAATTCTTTTGGCCTTCACCTTCAAGAAAACATGATCACCCACTTTAAATTCCTTGTAATTTTTGTTCTTGTCAACATAGATTTTCTACATGTCTTGGGAAGCCTTTAAATTTTGTTTAATCTTCAGCATTTTCTCTTCCATTTCTTTGACCAACTCGGGCCCAATCACTGCTCTGTCAGCTGGGTTGTCCCAGCTTACTGGAGTGTTTCACTTTCTACCATAAATTGCTTCAAATGGGCTCATCTTCAGTGATTCTTGGTACCCATTGTTGTAGGAAAGTTCTACCAAGTGTAGATAATCTTCCCATTTAGATGGTTTTTCCATCACATACATCCTTATCATATCCTCTATCACTTGGTTCACTCTTTTTGTTTGCCCATCAATCTCTGGGTAATAAGATGCTCTGAAATTCATATTTGTTCAGAACCCTTTGAATAACCCCTTCTAGAACTTTGAGTTAAACTTTGGGTCTTTATCAGACACAATTGTCTTGGGTATTCCATGCAAGTGTGCTACTTCCTTCAGATAGATATCAACAACATTGATTGACTTGTGAGTAACCTTCATACAAATGAAATGGGCAGCTTTAGTAAGATTTCCCACCACCACCATGATAACATCATATTGTTTTCTTATTTTGGGCAATTGGGTGATGAAATCCATTGTCACCACTTCCCACTCGCAGTCAAGAATGGGCAATGGCCACAACAACTCGACTGGGTGTCTATGCTCATCCTTGACCTTCTAACACTCCAAACATTTCACAATGTACTCAACAATATCCTTCTCCATGCTTGGCCAACAATATTGGCTCTTGACTGGTGAAACTATTTTTTGATATCACGGGTGTCCAACATAAGGTACATTGTGCATCTATTTTAAAATCGTACTCCTCAATTCAGGAGAATTGGGTACATAAATTATGTTCTTGTACATGAGAATTCCATCAATTACCAACTCATAATCTTTAACTTTCTGTTGCAATTTTGTTACCACTTCCATGTACTACAAATCATCTTTTGCAACCTCAGAAATTATGCCTTTAAGATCCGTTTGAGACATGCTAATGGTTGTAGCATGCAGTTTGTGCACTCTCCTGCTAAGTGCATCAACCACCTTGTTATTTTTTCCTTTGATGTGATTAATATCAAATTCATACTCATAGAGGAATTCCAACCATCTACTCTGCCTAACATTCAAAGTTGGATGATCAAACAATTATTTAGAGCCATTATGGTCTATCCTCCGTTCAAACCTCTTTCCCATGAGGTAGTTCCTCCACTTCTTCAAGGCATGCACTATGGTTGCCAACTCCAAATCATGAGTGGCATAGAGCCTTTCATGCTCTTTCAATTTTCTGGACTCAAAAGATGTCATAAACCCATTATGACTGAGGAATCCACCAAGACCTTCTTTGCATGCATCTGTGCAAACCACAAAATATTCATTCAGATAAAAAATCCTCAGAATTGGCGCATTGGTTAACAATTGCTTCAATTGTTGGAAACTCTTTCCACACTTTGTTGTCCATTGAAACTTCATCCCTGTAATATCCCCAAGGATGAGCCCTGTAGTAATCATGTTTATGAATTATAAATCATGTTTTGTAGGCTGGTGAGTCGAGTATTGATAAGCTGGTAGGTTTATGTGTTTATTAGGCTAGAGAGCCTAAATATTAAGGCCAAAAGCCTATTTTTGTATATGCATTATGAAGAACATTAATAAAAATATAAACATCACTGCGTACAGACTGAACATGAAGAAAGAGTGATGGGGGACTAAGATTCCAAAGAGTGGGTAAGGGAAAGGAGATAAAAGGTTGGAAAGAGAGGCTAAGTATTGAGACTAGGGGATAATCTTGAGGGCTTAAGTCCTTGGGAATAATAATTTATTATTATTCCAAAAGATATGTGACAAACATGTTTTTATCCTAAGTCCTGGAAGAGGAAACACATGCAGCTCCAAGTGTGCAAAAGGAAATGCATGCAGCCCCAGGAAGACAAGTGTCGACCTGGGCGCATGCGGTTAAAAGCTGAGCATCAACTGAGTTGGAGGTTCATCCTCCATTCTAACATGAGATGTCTGAACCATGAGATTCTGGGAGGTCCTCCATTCTGTTGTCGGCTATCTGAAACATGATTTCTGTTTGACCTCTGTATGCCTCACATAGCTCTGAGACCCAAAGCCTGCAATGTTTCCTGAGAAACCGGTACACCCTCTGTCTAAACTGTTTAGTTTGTGTGTGACCTCTATGTGGATTCCTTGTCACGCCCTCTGAAAACCAGTGGAAAACCTATGGATTGAGCCAAGTCACCTGTGTATCTTGTAAGCCATCTGATCTTCTCTTATAGAGTCGAGCCATACCTAAACTGTCTTTGAGTCGCTACCTTCTGTGTTCCTAAGTGGAATTGACTTGTTGTTGTTGTTGTCATCTTGAAATTGCAGGAATTGAGTTGTAGACTGGTTGAAGAACCAGGTTTTTAGGGCCGTGGTAGAAGAGGGAGGTTTTCAGGCCTATGTGAATCTCTCTCCAGGTGAGAGAGCTTGTTCGAAAGTGTTTTTCTCTCAGAGTGAGTCCAACAGCAGCTACGAAGCTCTGAGAATTCCTGATCCAGCCTGTTGTCGAGGCCAATAGAAGGCGGTGAAGCACTGATGGACTGTGCTTGTGAAGGTGTATACTCTTGGGTGGAACAGGCATGTGGGGAATGAGATTTCGTTAGTAGTGGGTGTAAGAAGGCTCCTAGAGAGAATCCTTCCAGTTTCTTTGTGCAGATTTCTTGTAACCTCAGCCTAGCCTAGGATTCCCTTGCCTTGGGTGGAGCTTAGTCCTAGCTCGGGGGTGACCCACTGATGAGCGTGATGAGCAGTGAGGTCTAAGGCTGGGAGGTTCGTGGAAGGTCTGCACGTGGTTGGTGGAGTTACTACAGTTTCAAAGATAAGTATATGCATGTGTTTAAATTCATCTTTTAAATGCGTGTCTGTGATGCTCGCAAAATTATCATGTATTCTGTTGCGATGATGTTTACTGTTGATTGAATTATTTATGTATGTTAGCAGTAATTGTATGTTTACTCTGTTAAGCCATTTAATTTCTCTTAAATGCATAATATATAAGTATGAGAATGTTTCTGCACAGTAGCATCACCCGACAAGGGGGTTGATGGTCGGGGGGCATTACAGTATGGTATCAGAGCCATGTTGTCAACGCTAATCCTGGATGGGTTGGATAAGTGGTCTTTGGACCCTATGTTTTGAGAGGAAATTTTGTCTGGAGGACTAATCTCGGACCTCAGAATGCTTCTGAGTGTCAACAAGTTACTTGCCCATGTTACGAAGCGTAGGAGGAGTTGCGGTAGAATAAAACCGCAGTCGTAGGTCAGTTGTAAAGGATAATATCTGGACCATTGAACCCACGTCCAGACACTAAGGAAAGCGCACAAAAGAGATCATATATGGGCCATGAGATCTGAGTGTGTGGACCAACAACCGTTGGATCCAAGAAACATGCACAAGGTTTAAAAACCTTTGGAGTTGCACATGAGTGTGGAAATCATGATACACAAAGCCCCGACGTCATTAGAGCCATCCATCGGGAAGGACGTGTGGAGAACGATCAACCTTTCATTGACTCGTGAGTTGAAAAGGTCAAAGGGAGAGTTTGTGAGAACTCGTGAAATGCGAATTCGTGATTAGATAACAACCATCGATCAAGGAGAGATCTAGACTGTTAATTGTCTAGTAAGGATTGCGACAATTTGGGAATCGTAATAACGAAGGTGGGAGGTCTTTCAACCTCACATCACATGAAATCCTGATACATGAAATACCGACGAGATATGAACCATCAAATCGTGGGGAAGTCAGGACCATTAGATTAGGAGCTCTGAAATGTCGACATTTCGGGAGATCGACTGTCGGGAGAAGTGAGATGTGCATAAGAACAAACTCCTGAAACCCGAAATTGTAAAATCTTGATGAACCAAAGTATTGGGTTGAGCTGACGTCATTGGGATTGATGAGGACACAGGGATGTGTGCCTCGTGCTAGTGGTTCCCAAAGGAAAAATTAAATGCAGTAGGGCCATATGATGTCACCCAAGGTAACGTGGACATTTTTAAGGATGCCACATGTCACCATTTTGGTTGGTGACAACTGTGTCGTGGGCTCGGGGGTGAGAAAGGTCGAAAGTTCGGAAGTCGGGAGTAGGAGAGGAAAATGAGTGTGAGAGTCTCTAGGACCGAAATCCCAAAACCTGAAACCCTGAAGTTTCATTTAGAGAACCTTGTATATCTAGCACTTGGTCATGACCCTTGGTCACATGGGGTTGGGGAAACAAAGGAAAAGGGATATGGCCTGAGTGTACTACAGAGCCAAGCAGAGCTCAAACAAATTCATGGAAACTGAACATTTTCTTAAATCAAGTTGTTTTTTAATGCTATGGAATTTGTTAAGGATTAATGACCTGACAAATTTCATTTGTCTACACATTGTGTTTGCAAAATTTTAGCGAGTGCGAGAACCGAGTAGAATTTCCACTAAGTGAAAAAGAAATGGAAATGGCACAAACTGCTTCCCGTTTCGAGGATGCAACAAAAGGAATGGATGTTCACTTGGGAGTTGAAGGATCGAACTCCAATGGGCATGGAGAAGAGATAGATAAGGAAGGAAACATGATGAAAATCGTTGAAAAATTGTAGAAAGATGCCCCATCGAGCAGATAGCAAAAAGCTTAGAAAATCTCAGGAAAAACAAGGTGAATTTAATATAAAGTTGTTAAAGAGTTTGGAGAGAATAGAGAAGAATTTAGAGAAGGACAGCGAATAGTGCAGAACATGGAGTCACCAGACTTGTGAGGTAAAAAGGTCAAGGAGTGCGGGTAGACACCATCATCACTCCCAAAGTCACTCCAAGAAAAGGACACACAGTAGTTCCAACCCACCTCCTACCAGAAATCATAGGGGATCGGGAGTGGATGAATTGAAGGGAGAAATGAATAAGATTAATCCCCCTATGTTTTATGGAGAGAATAAGAAGGAGGAAGATGCTAAAACATGGTTTCCTGGCATGAGGAAATATTATTCCAACAACAGAATTATTCCTCTCATGCAGAAGGAAGACTTGCAATGTATCAACTGAAGGGAAAGACATCCATGTGGTGGGATCAACTTGTGCAGGTTGAGCACCTTAGGGAGAAAGATATCACTTGGAAGGAATTCAAGACGTATTTCAAGAAGAAATACTTGACTAAAATATACTACGACAGAAAGATGGAAGAGTTATTTGAACTCAAGCTGGGCAGCATGACCATGGATGAATACGAGTAAAAAATTTTGGAATTAATGAAGTATGTTCCATTCATCAAGGATGAAGTTGTCAATATTCAAAGGCACCTGAGTGGACTGCCACCTTCCATTGGGGACAAGATCCAGTATGATGACCCAAAGACTATGAAATAAATGATAAGAAGAGAGAAATGCTTATATGAACAACAAAGAGAGAAGCCTACTTTTCGGAAGGCTTGGGAAGATAAGAAGAAATTCTAGATGGATCAGAGGAAGAAGGGAAACAAACCTCCCTTTTTCAAGAATAGTCCTCGAGGACAACCATCATTTAGAGAGTTGAGAATGGATGATCTAAGGGGAAAAAAGCCAAGACAGACACCCATTCAGTGTTGGGGATATAAAGAGAACCACAAGTACAAATATTATCCCCATAAAAATACCAAAGTGAGAGATTTCCATAATGGTCAGCAAGATGAAACAATGGAGGATGTGGGAAGTAGAATTCCAAGGATCTACACAGCCTTGGACAACAAGAAAGCTGAATATTAGTCGCACATGATTGAAGTGGAAGGTATGATTAACAATCAACCCTTTACTATTTTAATTGATTCAGGGGCTAGCCATAGTTATATAGATCCTAGAGTGGTGGAAAGTTTTAATTTGTTGAGAAGAAAACATGAAAAGTCTTGGTTAGTGTAGTTGGTTACAGGAACAAAGAGGAAAGTCACTGAGTTGGTTAAGTCCTATCCTGTGGACATCAATGGATTGAGCTCAAAGGTTGAATTGAATGTTCTGCCTTTAGGTTCTTATGACTGTCTAATTGGGATGGATTGGTTGGATCAGCACCATGCCATCTTGGACTATCGTAACAAGGCATTCACTTGCCTGGATGAGAAAGAGAATTGGAAAATAGTCCAAGGAATTCCCAGAGTTGTTGCTAGTAGAGAAATATCAACAATGTAGCTGAAGAAGTGCTACAGAAAAGGATGTCAATTATTTGCAGCCCATGTAGAGGAAACACCTAAGGATAAGGTGTCAAAGATTGAATACCCTATGGTACTAAAGGAGTTTGAGGATATATTTCAGGAGATACCTGGAATACCTCTGAAAAGAGAGATAGACTTCTCAGTAAATTTGATGCCTGGAGTAGCTCTAGTGTCAAAATCTCCTTACAAGATGAGTACGCCAGAGATGAAAGAGTTGCAACTGCAGCTTGAAGAGATTCTGAAGAAGGAGTATATATGCCCAAGTGTTTCACCTTAGGGATCCCCGATTTTGTTCGTGAAGAATAAGGACAGAACGTTGAGGTTCTGTATCGATTCCAGACAATTGAACAAAGTAACTGTAAAGAAAAAATACCCTCTGTCGAGGATTGATGACCTCTTCGATCAATTGAAGGATACGAATATCTTTTCGAATATAGACCTTAGGTCAGGATATCACTAGGTAAAGATAAAATATGAAGACATCAACAAGACTTCCTTTAGAACAAGGTATGGTCATTACGAGTTCACAGTGGTGTCGTTTGGGTTGTCAAATGCAACCATTGTTTTTATGTGCCTGATGAATGGTGTATTTAGGGACTATCTAGATAAGTTTGTGATAGTCTTCCTCGATGAAGTTCTAGTGTATTCCAAGTCAGAGGAAGAGCATGAACAACATCTTAGGATGGTGTTGCAAGTGCTAAGAGAGAACCAGTTGTATGCCAAGTTGAGAAAATGCTTGTTTTATCAGGAGAAGATCCATTACTTGGGGCATATTATTTCTAAGGAAGGGATAGATGTAGATCCTGAGAAGATTGAGGCCATTAGAGAATGGTCAGTGATAAAGAATGTGATAGAATTCATATCCTTCATGGGTCTATCTGGATATTATAGAAGTTTTATCGCAGGGTTCTCAAGGATAGTTCACCCTATCACTTCCTTGCAAAGGAAGGAGAAAAAATTTCAGTGGACAGATGATTGTGAGAAAAGCTTTCAACAATTGAAGTAATTGTTAACCATTACTCCAATCTTAAGGATTTCAGATCCAAACAAATATTTCATGGTGTTCACTGATGTGTGAAAAGAAGGACTAGGAGGAGTCCTCAGTCAGAATGGATTCATAATCTTTTATGAATACATAAAGTTGAAAGAGAATGAAAGGAACTATGCAACTCATGATTTGGAGTTGGCATCCATATTACACACTCTAAAGAAATGGAGGTTGTTAGCACCGAAAGTCACACTTTGACTGCTAAAGTGTAAGCTCAACACCCATCAGAATGTAAAAGATAATTTTAGTTTTGAATAGGTGGATCAACAAGATGGATAAAGAAAGAGAGAGGGATGAAAACTGTATATCAGTAGGCTACACCAATGGGCAATGGAGTCACAGACATCCTACTCATTGAAGGCACAAAAGCTGCTCAAAATAAAACAAGATTATATGCTGATAAGTGGAAGAATGAAGAAGGAAAACATAAGGTAGAATATTAACTAAACAGATATCCTCTCAATTTAATGAATCAACAAATAATTGAATATAAACAATGACTGGTGGGAAAATACAACAGATCCTTTACTGCTTAGGGATCCATAGATCATTGACAGCCTTTGATCCTCAAATCTGTAATATATTCAAATAAGAAGAAATATAAACAAAAGAGTTACAATCTGAAATCAAAGCTCTCATGAGTCTCCAATAGCAGTAATGCTTACAATCATAAAATGCCCACAGGCTTACAAATGAACATACACAGAAAAACTGCCTACTCCTACTCTCTCTAGCCTTTCTTGGATCATGAATTCCCACTCCAAGAGATATTTCCCTCCTTAAATAGAAAATGGCATCCTCATAACCTTAGGAGGTCGAATCCCATCTCCTCCATTGGAATCTAAACCTTGGATATAGGTGGCAACAATCAAAGAGACAAAAATCCAACAAACTGTTAATTTTGAGGAATTTGTTGGAAGTCATTAATAAAATATTTCCACCTCATGCATGAGGCCTTTGATGGAGATAAATATTATGTGTAGGCGTCCCTTGACATCTAAATTATCCTTGAGAAGCCATTTGAATCCTACTTGACAGGTGTCAACCTCCCAACAAGGAGAATACCAAAACTGTGACTGCTACAAGAAATTAGGTAACGTCGTTGTAAAACAGTTGGTAGCACGACTTCTATGTCTAATATCTCTCAAACCATACCAAATTTTGAAAAACTGAGAGAGGTTTTTGTTATTTGGAATGTTATGAACAAAAACATCCTCCATTTTTCAAAAATACCTTCTCAATTGTTCATAATCCAAGTTTCAAGTTAGTGACTGAAAACTGGTAAAATAACTCTGCACAATTCGTTTTCTGCCAAAATTTAGGTAGTGCCCGCCTGTGTGTCTGTGTGCAATTGGGTAGCACAAATCCATGAGTGATTTTGATGCTTAAACTTGGATATTGGGCATAACCCAATACAATTTCAATTTTCCCTAAAATAAAATATCCCAAAACAATTGTATTCATTTGCCAATATGAATAATGAAGGATTTATGCAAAGTTGAGGCATAAACCAATCTTGTGCTAACATAGGCTCCATGGGGGATAGAGTCATCCCTGTGAGGCTCTAATAACTCTTGTATTTTCAGTGCCTTATCCTAGGACTGCTCCCAACCTTTAACCTCTGCAATCTTCTTTGATCTGTGACCTTCAACTGAAACTAAATGCAAATGAATACTGAAACTAACAAAAATGATGAAAATGATGCTTGTTCAACAAGCTTATTGCACACACCTACTCTAATTATTGGGAAAATGAAGCATTCAAGTTACATGAAACAACCAATGAAGCCATTTCATCATTTTTTCAACCGTTTGAAGCTTTGAAATGTGATTCTTTAAGCACCAGAGATAATTCTTACTTGAAGGCATGTCAAAGAAACATTTGGCAATACACTTTCCATTGAAGAAATCAATGAGACTAGGCCCACTTTCTTCTTGCAAATAGGCTACAAATGGATCCTGAAAAACATCATCAATACTTGCCTCTGCGACATTTCTTTGTGTAAAAAGGAAAAGTATTGCATTAGGTCCTTCCTCCACTGTGCTTGGTTGTTGTATGGCTTACTGATTTTCTGATTCATCCTAAATTCATATGGCCTTGGTCCACTCCTGGTCATGAGATGTATTAGGAAAAAGGATTAGTGATGCTTGTCTTTCTTTAATTTCAACCTTTCTCATCTAATCACATGGCATTAATCTTGGTTTCTTGATGAAATTGAGCTTGTTTCTTCAAGAGGAATATGGGGTTGATAGGGAAGTTGATCACAATTAGAAGTGCTTGGGAAAGTACATTATTCTGTCTTATCTTCTGATTGTGAGGGATATTCATCATATCTTGTCTTATGGTCCCAATTTCTCAGTTTTTCACCTTCTAAAATTAGATTATCATCTTTTTCTTCTTTTTCAGCAACAAAAATATGACATGAGGGTTGAAACAAGCTATTGTTGCTTTGATGTGAAGGGTACTTCTCTAATATAAGGTCTTCAGTAGAATTTTCATGGAAATCATCTTCATAATCATCATACAAAGGTGAATCAATGACCATTTGACTATTAATGGCTGTGGGGATTAGTACAATAGCCGAGACAACTGGTTGTTCAGTGAAAGCATCCTCATAGTCATCAAAACTTGGAAAATCATGGCACACTGGTTCATTAACAATAGGAAGGATTACAACAACAACTGGTAAGCTATGAATTCATTCATGACAAGATGCAACACTATTCTTGTGATGAAATAAATCTGAACCTAATATGACCTCTTGACTTAAAGAATCAAGAAAAGGAGGAGAAAGGGAAATGATGGATTGTCCATATTGATCTTTCTCTTGCGGACCTAGATTTTGACATGAATGATGATTTTGTTCTTCAAATTTAGGAAAAGCATTATGAAACTCATCATTTAAGTCCTACTCTCTACAATCATCCCCTTCATCATCACTGCTAGAGGAATCACTTGTTGAATCCTGAATATATGATGCATACCCCACACAAAAATTCTCAAAAAGTCTTTCAGCTGGATAAATTATCTTGCAATGAGAATAAAAAACATCATGAAAGTCCTTCAAAGACGAAATACTAGAAGCAGGTAGTGTTCTATAACATTGCCTCGCATCGCCTTCCAATGAATACATGAACATTTTCATCAATATATCTTCATGATGGATGTCAAGGTGTTGCATCAAAGCATGGAATTCATGAACATGCTCAAAAGGGTTTTCATCCTCACCTTCATAAAATATGGGAAGAAGATCTTGTCATTCATCAATTTGAGGCACATGACGTGGATAACCATCTATGGTTGAGAAATTGAGTGGGGCAAACCTCCTGGCCAGGATAGCCTTCATAGTCATTTAATTTGTCTCATCCCCAGTGGATTCACCAACAGATTTTGAACAATGGAGTCACCATGGTGAATGTGCAGTATTGAAGGTTTCCAACTTCAATCACCATCTAAAGCTAGAGCTGTGCAATGTCATTCTTCCCAGGGATCTTTTCAATCTGCTCAAATCTATCCTCGACAAAAGCGCCAAAAATGTTATCACTGAAAGTCACACTCTGACTGTTAAAGTGTAATCTCAACACCCATCAGAATGTAAAATATAATTTTGGTTTTTAATAGGTAGATCAGAAAGATGGATAAAGAAAGAGAGAGGGATGCAAACTGTAGATCAGTAGGCTACACCAACGGGCAATGGAGTCACAAACATCCTACTCATCGAAGGCACAAAAGATACTCAACAAAAAACAAGAGTATATGCTGATAAGTGGAAGAATGAAGAAGGAAAACATAAGGTAGAATGTTCATTAAACAAAGATTCTCTCAATTTAATGAATCAACAAATACTTGAATATAAACAATGACTGATGGGAAAAATACAATAGATCCTCTACTGCTTAGGAATCCATAAATCATTGACAGCCTTTGATCCTCAAATATGAAATATATTCAAATAAGAAGAAATATAAACATAAGAGTTACAATCTGAAATCATAGCTCTCATGAGTCTCCAATAGCAGTAATTCTTACAATCATAAAATTCCCAGAGGCTTACAAATGAACATACACAGAAAAATTGCCTACTCCTACTCTCTCTAGCCTCTCTTGGCTCATGAATTCCCACTCCAAGAGATATTTCCTTCATTAAATACAAAATATCATCCTCATAACCTTAAGAGGTCGAATCCCATCTCCTCCATTGGATTCTAAACCTTGGACATCGGTGGCAACAATCAAAGAGACAAAAATCCAACAAACTGCTAATTTTCAGGAATTTGTTGGAAGTCATTAATAAAATGTTTCCACCTCATGCATGAGGCCTTTGATGGACATAAATATTAGGTGCAGGTGTCCCTTGACATCTAAATGATCCTTGAGAATCCATTTGAATCCTCCTTGACAGGTGGCAACCTCCCAACAAGGCGAATACCAAAACCATGACCGCTACAGGAAATTAGGTAGCGTCATTGTAAAATAGTTGGTAGCACCACTTCTATGTCTACTATCTCTCAAACCATACCACATTTTGAAAAACTAAGAGAGGTTTTTGTTATTTGGAATGTTATGAACAGAAACCTCCTCCATTTTTCAAAAAAACCTTCTCAATGGTTGATAATCCAAGTTTCAAGTTAGTGACTCAAAACTGGTAAAATAACTCTGCACAATTCATTTGTTGCCAGAATTTAGGTAGAGAATTTAGGTAGTGCTCACCTGTTTGTCTGCGTGCGATTGGGTAGCGCAAATTTGTGAGTGATTTTTATTCTTGAACTTGGATATTGGGCATAACCCAATATAATTTCAATTTTCCCGAAAATAAAATATCCCAGAACAATTATATTCATTTGCCAAAATGAATAATGAAGGATTTATGCAAAGCTAAGGCATAAACCAATCTTGTGCTAATAGAGGCATTACCTCATGGGAAGGAGGCTCAAACTGAGAACAGACCATAATGGTCTGAAGTATTTGTTTGACCATCCAACCTTGAACACTAGGCATAGTAGGTGGTTGGAGTTTCTCTGTGAATACGATTTTGATATCAAGCATATCAAAGGGAAGGAGAATAAAGTGGTTGATCCACTCAGTAGGAGAGTACATGAATTACATGCTACAACCATTAGCATGTGCCAAACTAATTTAAAGGGATGAATCTTAGAGGCTGGAAATACAGATTTGCAGTACAAGGATTTGGTAGCAAAGCTACAACAAGGTAATATGCCATAGAAAGTGGAGAATTATAAATTGGAAACCGATGGAACACTTCTGTACAAGAACATAATTTATGTACCTAATGTCCAGGACATAAAACTTATGATTTTGCATGAAATGCATAATGTGCCTTATGCAAGGCACCCTGGATATTAGAAATTGTGGCAGCAGTTAAGAGACATTACTTTTGGCCAGGTATGAAGAAAGAGATTGTTGAATACATCACCAAATGTATGGAGTGACAGAAGGTTAAAGTTGAGCACATGCACCCAATAGGGTTGTTGCGACCTTTACCCATTCTAGAGTGGAAGTGGGAAGTGGTGAAAATGGATTTCATCACTGGATTTCCCAGAACCAACAAGCAGCACGATTCAATCATGGTGGTGGTGGATAAGATTACAAAATATTCCCATTTCATTCTGTTAAAAACTACTCACAAGGCAACGGATGTTGCCGACGTCTTTATGAAGGAAGTGGCATGATTGCATGGAATTACCAAGAGAATTGTGTCTGACAGAGACCCAAAATTTACTTCAAATTTCTGGAAGGGGTTGTTCAAAGGATTCATAATGAATCTGAATTTTAGCACAACTTACCATCCAGAGTCTGATGGACAAACAAAGAGGGTGAATAGAGTAATAGAAGACACACTAAGGATGTATGTGATGGACAAACCATATAAATGGGAAGACTACCTGCACTTGGAATAATTCACCTACAATAATGGGTATCAAGCATCCTTGAATGTGCACCCATTTGAAGCACTTTATGGCAGAAAGTGCAATACTCCAGTAAGCTGGGATAATCCAACTGATAGGGCTATGGTTGGGCTAGAGTTTCTTAAGGAAATGGAAGGACATATGCTAAAAATTAGGAAGAATTTAAAGGATGCCCAAGACAGCCAGAAAATTTATGCTGATAGGAACAAAACCCACAGGGAGTTCAAGGTGGGTGACCATGTTTTCTTGAAAGTAAAAGACAATAGAAGTTCCCTGAAGTTGGGAAATTGCGCCAAGTTGGCAGCTAGATTTTGTGGGCCATTTGAAATCCTAGAAAGGATTGGGTCAGTTTCATATATGCTTGCATTACCTGCATCCATGAGTATACATAATGTGTTTCATGTTTCATTGCTTAAGAAATATATACCTAATGTTAATCATGTAATTGATTGGAATGTGATTCAAGTGGAGCAAGAAGGTGTCCTGCAAATGCATCCTGTGTGCATATTGGACCGAGAAAGAAAACAGATCTGGCATCAAGACATAGGGCCTGTAAAGGTCCATTGGACCTAGTACAGTCCTGAGAATACAACATGGGAGCATGAGGATGCTATGCGAGTAGAATACCTGCATATTTTTGAAGATTTTGAAAAAATAAAATCTTGTTGATGCAGTGTGAAAGTTGCATTGATGACAATGCAAAAATAAAGGGAGGGGATTGTAATATCCCCAAGGATGAGCCCTGTAGTAATCATGTTTATGAATTATAAATCATGTTTGATAGGCTAGTGAGCCAAGTATTGATAAGATGGTAGGCTTATGTGTTTATTAGGCCAAAGAGCCTAAGTATTAAGGCCAGAACCCTATTTTTGTATATGTATTATGAAGAACATTAATAAAAATATAAACATCACTGTGTGTAGACCAACCAAGAAGAAAGAGTGATGGAGGACTAAGCTTCCATAGAGTGGGTAAGGGAAAGGAGATAAAATGTTGGAAAGAGAGTCTAAATGTTGAGCCTGGGGGCTATGCTTGGGGGCTTAAGTCATTGGGAATAATAATTTATTCTTATTCCAAAATCTATGTGACAAACATGTTTTTATCTTAAGTCCTGGTAGAGGAAACACATGCAGCTCCAAGTGTGCAGAAGGGAACGCATGCAGCCCTAGGATGACAAGTGTCGACATGGGCACATGCGATTAAAAGATGAAACGTCAACTGATTTGGGGGTTCATCCTCCATTTTGTCATGAGCTCTCTGAACCGTGAGAGTCTAGGAGGTCCTCCATTCCATTGTCGACTGTCTGAAATGTGATTTCCGTCTGAACTCTGTATGCCTCATGCAACTCTGAGACCCGAAGCTTGTGATGCTTCCTAAGAAACTAGTACACCCTCTATCTGAACTGTTGAGTTTGTGTGCGACCTCTGTGTGGATTCCTTATCACGCCCTCTGAAAACCAGTGGCAAACTTGTGGATTGAGCCATGTCACCTGTGTATCCTGTAAGCCAGTCGATCCTCTCTTGTAGAGTCGAGTCATACTTGAACTATATTTGAGTCGCTACCTTTTGTGTTCCTGAGTGGAATTGACCTGTTGTTGTTGTTGTCATCCTGAACTTGTGGGAATTGAGTTGAAGACGGGTTGAAGAATCAGGTTGTCAGGCTCATGTTAGAAGAGGTAGGTTTTTAGGCCTGTGAGAATCTCTCTTTAGGTGAGAGAGCTTGTTGGGAAGTGGTTTTCTCTCAGAGTGAATCCAATACCAGCTACAGATCTCTGATAATTCTTGATCTGACCTATTTCCAAGGCTCAAAGAGGGAGGTGAAGCACCGATGGACTATTCTTGTGAAGGTGTATACTCCCGGGTGGAACATGCATGTGGGGAATGAGAGTCTGTTAGTAGTGGGCATAAGAAGGCTCCTGGAGAGAATCCTTCCAGTTGCTCTATGAAATTTTCCTGTAACCTTATCCTAGCCTAGGATTCCCTTTTCTTGGGTGGAGCTTAGTCCCAGCTCGGGGGTGACCCACTGTTGAGCGTGATGAGAAGTGAGGTCTAAGGCTTGGAGGTTCATTGAAGGTTTGCATGTGGTTGGTGGAGTTAATACAGTTTCAAATATAAGTAGATGCATGTGTTTAAATTCATATTTTAAATGCATGTCTGTGATGCTTGCAAAATTATCATGTATTTTGTTGCGATGATGTTTATTGTTGATTGAATTATTTCTGTATGTTAACAGTAATTGTATGTTTACTCTATTAAACCATTTAATTTATTTTAAATGCGTAATATATAAGTATGAGAATGTTTCCACATAGTAGCATCGCCCATCAAGGGGGTTTATGGTCAGGGGTCATTACAATCCCCTTCCTTTGCAAGGAAGTGATTGGGTGAGCAATTCTCGAAAACCTTGCAATGAATCTTTGGTAATATCCAGCTAGACCCATGAAGGATCTTACTTATGTCACATTCTTAGGTTTTTTCCACCCTTTAATGGCCTCGATCTTTTTAGGGTCCACTGGTATCCCTTCTTCAGATATGATATGCCCCAAGTAGTGAATTATGTTTTGATAAAATGGGTACTTTTTCAATTTGGCATACAACTGATGCTCTCTTAACACTTGTAACACCATCCTCAAATGATGCTCATGTTCTTCTTCTTAATTGGAATACACAAGGATGTCATCCAAAATGAAAATGACAAACTTGTCTAAGTATTCCCGGAAAACACCATTCATCAAACACATGAAAACAACCAATGCATTTGATAACCCAAATGACACCACTGTGAATTCATAATGACCATACCTTGTCCTAGAGGCGGTATTACTAATGTTTTCATTTCTGATCCTTACTTGATGATATCCTGACCTGAGATCGATCTTTGAGAATATCCTTGCATCCTTTAACTGATCAAAGAGATCATTTATCCTTGGAAAAATATACTTGTTCTTTATAGTCAATTTGTTCAATTGTCTGAAATCAATGCACAATCTCAATGTCCCATCTTTATTCTTCGCAAACAAGACTAGGGCACCCCAATCTGACATGCTTGGGCATATATACCCCTTCTTCAGAATCTCTTCAAGTCGAGTTTGCAACTCCTACAACTCTGGTGTATTCATTATGTAGGGAGTCCTTGATATTGGAGCTTCTTCAAGCATCGAATTTGTAGAGAAATCAATATCTCTCTTTGGGGTAGTCCTGGTATCTCCTTCAACATTTCCTCAAAATATTTCAGGATTGAGTAATCCTCCATATTTGGAACCTTATCCTTAGATTCTTCCTCCATTTGAGCTACAAATAATTGGAAACCCTTCCTGTAACACTTATTCAGCTGCATTGTCGAGATCTGTCAGACAATAACTACCCTAGGAATTCCTTGGACTTCCCTTGGGTTCCCTTCCTCATCCAGGCAAGTAAATATCTTCTTATGATAGTCTAAGATATAATGGTGTTGTTCCAACCAGTACATACCAATTATACATTCATATGAACCTAATGGAAAGATGTTCAAATCTTCCTTGGTACTTACCCATTCATGTCCATTGGACATGAATTAACCAGCTCAACAAATTTTATCTTGGCTCCTATATCCAACTATACTAACCAAGATTTCTCATGCTTGCTTCTTGGAAAAATCAATCTTTCCACAACTCTAGGATCTATGTAACTATGAATAGCTCCTGAATCTATCAAAATAGTAAAGACATGGTTATTGATCATACCTTCAACTTCAATCATGTGTGATTTAAAATCATCTTTCTTGTTGTCCAGGGCTGCATAAATCCTAGGTATACTTCTTCTCATGTCCTCCATTGTTTCTGCTTGCTGTACATTATGGACATCTCTCACTTTGTCACCTTTGTGAGGAAAATATCTATACTGATGGTCTCCTTTACAACCCGAACATTGAATGAGTGTCTTCCTTGGCCTTTGCCCACCTATCTCAGCCATTATGTGCTCTCTAAAAGATGGTTGTCCTTGAGGACTATTTCAGAAAAAGGGTGCCTTTTTCCCCTTCTACTTTTGTTCCTTCTTAAACTTCTTCTTGTCCTCCTAAGCCTTCTGGAAGGTAGGCTTTCATTTTTTCTGATCATATAAGCATTTTTCTCTCCTTATGGTTTCTTCCAAAGTCTTGGGATCATCATATTGGATTGTATCACTAATGAAAGATGGCAACCGACTTAGGTACCTATGTATCTTCAATGTCTCATCCCTGATGAAGGAGACATACTTCAACAACTCTATAAATATCCTTCCATATTCATCAATAGTCATGTTTCCCAGTTTGATTTCAAATAACTCTTTCATATTTTTATCATAATACCTCTTGGTCAGGTATTTCTTCTCAAAATGCCTCTTGAATTCCTTCCAAGTCACATTTTTCTCTCTAAGGTGTTGCACTTGCACCAGTTGATCCCACCACATGGATGCCTTTCCTTTAATATGGTAGATATTAATCCTTCCTTATGCATGAGAAGAATAGTTATGCAATTGGATATACTTCATCATGCCTAGTAGCCATGTATCAACATCCTCATCCTTCTTGTGCTCTCCATAAAAATTAGGAGGTTTTATCTTATTCATTTCTCTTGTCAACTCATCCACCCAAGACCTTTGATGCTTCCTGACATGGGATGGACTTGAGCTACTGTGTGATCTCCTATGGGAATTCTTTTGGGAGTGATGGTGATGTCAGCTACCACTCCTTGATCTTCCTTTCTTCTCAAGGGTCACATGGCTTCCTGATTTGTTGGAGATACTCTCCTTATCCAACTTCTTTTTAATTATTTCAAGGCTCTGGATTAACTTCATGTTGAAGTCTTCCTGTTGTTCCTTAGCTTTCATAAGACTTCCATTATCAACCTTGTGGATCTGAACATCTGTCTTCAATTTTCTGAGGGTCTCGACCATATTTATGTCTTCATCCTTTCCTCCTCCATGTCCATTGGAGTAGGTTCCTTCCAAACCCAACTGGACTCTCAACCCTCTGATTTCATCTTCTTGGTTGTAGACTACTTGGGTATCCTCCATCACTTTTCACTTTGTGCTGACTTTTATTTGAAAACTGTTAATTCTGTAAAAATGTGCAACCAACAGAAATTTGTCAGGATAATTGTTCTTAATAATTTCATGAAAACATGAACCATTCTGATTCATTAATATATATCATAATTATTTTTTGTTGATTTCCTGAGAAATTGACTATTTAGATCTAATTTCTAGGTGAAAATTTGTCTTCCACCATTCAAGACCTTTTCCAATGCCTGCTTCCATGCTCAATTCTGAGTTTTGAGAAGAAAGTTATGGATATTTAAACAATTTGTCCCTTTCTTGTTCTTAAACAAAATTCCAGGAGCTAGCCCCTTTCTTCGCCCCTGCCCCCCCAAATTCATGTGACCAAGTGCTAATCGTTATGCACTTATCCTATGCTTTGGGCATCCGGGCTTCGACTGTTTCCAAAGTACATCACAACAAATCTCATGGACCACCAAAATGGCAAACTCACAAAGCATGGTGGATCTATGGTCCACCTTCTCTGCTCAAATCTACGATGGATAGGAGCTTTGAGACTTCGAGCTTCAATGGTTTCCAAAACACTTCACTACCAATCTTTCGAAGTGTCAACCCACCATAGATCCCCTCACTTACCTGCACATGTCATCTCATGATCAATGGTCAAGATTAACTCCGACCCTTAAGGAGTTCTCGAATCACAACAATATGTAACTCAAATCCTTCAGATTACTTCTTCTCTAGACCTTGGGATCTGGCGCCACGCGTCCTTGGTGATAAACTGTACTGATGGACTATGGGCTTCGGGCCTCTGGAAGTCCTTGACCTCATCTACTTATTCCTTGAATCTTCTGGACCATGGGATTTACTATTACGTGTCCCCTCCCGACGAATGGTGAGGATTTACTCTACTCTTGGGAGCTTCATGGGTTTCTCCTTCCTAACACTTCATTTCTTTCGAATGTCGAAGTGGTGAACCCCTGGGACCACTTAGTACTGCACACCCTGTTTCTACATGGCAGATTCCAAGAAGCAGACACATGGCCAAATTTGAGGGGTGACACGTGTCTAGTTCTAACTACACAATCAACCTTTCAAAAGCTAAAAAAACATTGACACATGGCATACATCTTGTGTCTCCATGTCACCCTAGGTGATGTCACCAAGCCATGTCACTACGAAAATTCGGCACTTCAAGACTCTGGGACTTCGGAGGTCCGAAAGTTCTTCCAACAAGTTTTCCTGAACGTCGAAATCTCAAACTTCTTAACTTATTGGGGCCCACAAAGTACAATTGTCACTAATAAAAGTGGTGACACATGGACCCCATCATCGAGTGACACGTGTTAGGTCCCAATTAGTACTAAGGCCTATCAAAAGTACAAAATGAGTGACACATGGCAGAACTAGGTAGGTCCATGTCACCTTAGGTGACATCATCATTCCACATCATACCTGACACTTCAAGACTTCAGGGATTTCTTATCTTCGACACTTTCTCAAAACTGTCGAACTGTCAAATTATCAAACTGTTGAACTAGTCCATGTCACCCAATGATGTCATCATGTCACATCACTTCGGAAACCCAGGACTTCGACGATTTTGTTTTCTCATCGTCAATTTCACAAAACTATCAAACTACTAAACTTTTGAATTGCCAACACTTCCACGTCACCCCCGGTGAATTCATCACGTCTCATCACTTCAGAAACCCATGAATTCGACGATTCTTCTCATGGACACTTTTGAAAAACTGTCGAACTACCGATTTCCAACAACTTCTTTCCATAGTTTCGGGACTTCGACAATTCTTCACATCTTCACATGGTCAAAACTCTCGAACTACTGATTGTCGAACTATATCTTTAAAACTACCAGAGGGGCGAAGTTCGAAGGACTTTTGTGCTTAACTTTTGTGCACCTTCTCCATATCTAACAGTTGTGGGGGGATCTATATTTAACCTATGTGCTTAACCTCCTTGCATAACCTTCATGCACCTTATCCATATTTAAATTTGTGGCCCAATACCACATCTATTGTGGTTTATCAGACCGCTATACCTCTTGAGATTCTGAACACAGCCAAGATGTTCCCCCAATGCCCTCTTGGCACTTTGTACATCAATTGTCTTATGGAATTTTAACTCCAAAATACACATTTGTGGCCCATCCAGATTCAGTGTGGAAACCATGGGCTCTGATACCAAATTGTAATGTCCCTTGACCACCCTGGTCGGGGACACGCCACTACCTCAAAACCAAACTGTTTTGAAACTAGATTGTAACTATTGGGCCTGAGATATGATCACTTTCATGACGGTTATTATACATTTTTTCCACATGTTCATATGCATTTTTCATCCTTTAAAGAAGATTTTTGAAGAATTTCATGATAAAATGGTATGATTGCCATAAGGTACGTGTAATTCATGTTTAATGATTGAATCTAGTATAATTCATCATGTTTTATGATTTCTAAGAGTTAATTCATGTTTTTTGGTGTTACAGGGAAAAAATGCACTATGTTTCTAGTTTCGACACTTGATCTGACACTCGATCCCACACTCGATCCCACACTCGTTCCAGTACTTGATCTGGCACTCTGTCCAACACTCTGTATTGCACAGAAATTGAAGGTGAGTTGTCGGTTATGGCATTGGCGTCCAGTGTTGGGCGAATCGGGAACATGGGTTTTGTTCATGATCGCCCCCTCTAGCTACTAAAATCTAGACAAATCAGTTTCAGTTTTCCAAAGAGCGCGATTATTTCCTCGCTTTGTTTTATCAGTTAGGGCATCATTTATTGTAATTTTTCAAATTTAGAGGTGGTTCAACCCTCCCGTGGTCGACCACTTGGTATGTAATATTATAAATACCACTAGGATGGTCAGATGATAGTTAACCAAGTATCATAAGGATTAGAATTGTCAGAAAAATGATTTTACTCTATTTTGAGTTTTTACATTGCCAGAATTATGCCAGAAATGCGTTTTTGGATTTTTTTGGTGAATTCGACCTACTGAATTCGTGGTGTTCTTTTAGAGAGTGACCACGACTTGTTGTGGGTCTCACCAGTAGTCTGGTAACTGTCTTCATGTTTATTTATGCATTTCTTAATTTAATTGCTCTCTTTATTTTTTGTACATGCATGTTTTTATTGTGCTAACTAATTTGTTGTAGCTTAGTTGTTTTGATTCTCTTTTGTAGGTTAGATGATGATATGTACTAGCATGAAATGATATTGTATATTAGGAACATACTTTCAAGTCTCTATACTAACCCCATGTGTATTTAGATGTTATATTATGCTTTCTTTTATGATTTTACAGTTAAGTTTAAAACAGATTTTTAATTAGATAGAACAGTGTTTTTAATTTGGGTTTTCTTTTGACAAGAATTGATGGATGGATAGATTTAATTCCAGTTTTTAATCATAGCTTGCTCATCTTTTTTTTATATAGAACTTGTTTAATTAGTTATTGGTTAATATAGATTGTTAATTTACTTTTTAATATTAGTTTTTAGTCATTACTTTATTGTAGTTTGAATGCTTAGAATAGACATAGTGTAGTTTTATTTTATGTAATTTCCTTTCCTAGAATTAAAATGCAATTAAATTTCTTAGTTAAATAATGATGATCTCGTTATGTTGTTGATGGTTTATACATGAATATGCAGGGTATTTAACATTATTTTTRTCATGGCTAAGTTTTCATTGGATTGTTTACTCCACACCTTTCATTTTTCCATTGAGATTAGTGTTGAGCTTATACCATTGGAATTGTCCTTTGTTGTCAAGTGCCATCAAGATATCATCTGACACCGAAGACATTCACACAACCACCAACATTACATTTGAGTGTTTCATAGATAGTTTCTTGCTTTCATAGCTTAGAAAATAGTTTTATTGTTGTTGTAGGATAGATAGACTTTTCTTTGATAGATTAGATAGTAGTTTGCTTATCATAGATTAAGAATTAGTTGTTAATATTTATTTCTTTCAATAAAATAGATTTCCTTTCATGCATTGCATTGAGCATTTAGATTTCCTTTCACACATTAGAAATAGTTTTGCATTAGGCATTTAGTTCACTTGCCTCTTAGGCTAGATAGTTGTTCAATGAGAAGTTTTACTTGCAGTAGTTAGTTGTCTTTTCTTACTTGTCTTTTTATTTAGTAGGTTAGTTAGGTGTCTTTGCTTACTTGTCTATTTTCTTTAATAGGTTAGATAGGTGTTTTTGCTTACTTGCTTATTTATTTTCTTTCATAGGGTAGTTGCTCATTGAATGTAGGTTGGCAAGTTAAAGAAGTTTTCTTTTGTCATTTGCTTATTATGCTCAGTAGTTTGCTTTTGCTTATTGTTAAACTTGTTTTCTTTACATAGATTTTTCATTTTCTTTCTTAGGACTATCCATCGAACCTTGGCCCAAAAGTACTTAGGTTACCTAGTTTCAAATTGCTTAGTAGGGTTTGCTCATTAGATAATATTTTCTTGAGTAGATTAGCCTTAGATAGCTTCCTTCCTTAGTTAGACTATACTCCTACCAACCTTCTACCTTTGGCATATATTTTGCTACAACTCTAATTTTACTTGCACTGGGTTGACAATTTAATTAAGGTTTTTTACTGTATTTTTATTGCATATAGAACACCCATCATTTTTGGCGTCGTTGTCTAGGAGTTGTCTCAAGGTAAGAAGTAGTTAGGAATTAGATCATTTCTATACCTTAGCATTAGTTTGGTGGCGGGGGAACTTTAAGACGAGAGGTAAGAACCTGCGCATCTTCTATAGTAGGTTCCCCCAAACCCAATGGCAATTTTTTTTTTTCATGAATAGACCTAGGAATCAAATGGTAGCTTTTTATTTTTTTCGCTTTCTTTCATGAATAGGCCTAGAGACCCACAAGGTAGATACATTAAATCAAAATCATACCTTTCAACTAAGGTTCCTTCCGATCTCTTTGGGGGAAGGAATGTTTCGCTTATAAAATCCACAGACCGATACTGAAAAACAGAAGCTAGCTCAGCTCAAAGAGATAAGATAGTCTCTGAAGAGACTAATACAGGGCGCACTATAGAACAAGAAATTGAAGCATCAATCATATTGGGACAAAAGGCAAGACCACTTGCGTCTTCCACAAAACCAAACAATACAACCTTTTCTTTTACACCACCAGGGGACCCTAACTTTAAATATATCATAGACCCTGAATAGGGGATTCTTTTCTTTGGTAGTTCAGCCAATGTGATTATCTCTCAAATTGACACAGAAACTTTGGCACCAATAGTCTCAACTGGCTCAAGTAGATTCCCAAACATCCAACCAGTAGGAAGACCTTTCCATCAAAGAGAAACTTTTTTCTCTTCAAAGATAAAACCACCTAGGTACTCTCTTTTTGGAAACCAAACTGATTTTTATAATCAGGAAGACCATAACAATGTAAGACACAAAGAGGAAGAAGAAACTGGAAACCAAACTGAAACTACCTTCAGGTTTCCAATTTTGGAAACCACTCTGAATGTCAACATGAAGAATATTCCTCTCTCAGCACTGGCTACCTTTTACGGTGAAAATAGTGAAGATCTAGACACCTTCCTATTTGAATTTGACATCTTGTGTAGGAGTTACAACTACATACAAGATGCCCAGAAATTAAAACTCTTTCCTGCCACCCTCAAAGACTCTGCACTAAGATGGTTCATGGGCTTGGGAGAATCAAGTATTAGGTCTTGGGAAGCCATGAAAGACATATTTCTCAAGAAGTACCAAGACTACTGCAAGACCAAAGAGTCTCGTAATGACATTTTTAAAATCCAACAATTAGAAGACAAGACCCTCGAAGATTATATGGAAATAATTGGTTATATCTCCCAGAAGTCAAAATACCATGACCTCCCAGAGGATGCAATTAGGGCTCTTTTCCTTAAAGGGATTTCAGAAGAATATTTAGAGATGCTTAACCTAATGGAATCAGGTGACATCTCTCATAAACCTTTTGCTAAAATATGTGAAATGTGTAAAAATTACTCAAGGAGTAGAGCCAAAACGGGAAAGAATGTTTGGGACCCTTACAATAGAAGCTTAAAACCAGTTAGTTCAGGTGGTATTACGAGAGCAGAGATAGGGAAACTTTTAGAAAACTTTAAGACTGAAATCTTAAGCACAATAGGTTCCCAGTTGGATACCCTTAAACTCAAAAAGAAACAGGAGGAGGAAAATGCAACAATGAGCATATATTTCCCAAGATGCATGAGGAAGCATTCCTCAAGGGAGTGCCCATTAGATAACATTTCAGTTGGTGGCCTTTGTACAGAAGACCATGTCACTGAAAAATGTCCATCATTGCCCAGTTTATTAGCCATCTATAGGAGTGGAGATCCAGGGGAGTCTTCTTATGCACCTAGGAGGCCATGGAAACCTAGGAATCAACCCACATACCTAAATCTACAGTCTCAAGTTCCACCCTATTATCAACAACAATAGTGGAACTCACCAGGTTGGCAAAACTAGTCTACTCACTACCAACATCCTTGGATTCAAGGATGGAGGGGAGGACACAAACAAGGAAACCCTCAAGATCCACCTATCCCTATGTCCAACCATCCTTATCCTCATTTCTCATCGAACACTCTGCAACTTTTGCCAAGTTTTGTTCCACCACCCTTACCTCCTATTCCACAACAAAAATCGCTACAATTTCAAAATGCAAGCTCCAAAAAACTAACAATATTACTGGCACAGCCAGTGTTGAACCCCAATAATAAGCCCCCTCAACCTATTAACAATGTTGAGATGCAGGCCTTCCTGACATATGTTATTACTCCTGTTCCATTACAGGAAATTCAACTAAGATCGGGAAAATTTCTAGATAGGCAGAGACCTTCAGTAGTCATCCAGGAAGAGGAAGAGGAAGAAACCACCAAACAACCCATGGATGACACTAGGTGGGAAGATGTTATTATCCCGGAGAATCAAGAACCCAAGCTTCCCCAAAATGAGCCTTTACAAATTACAAAGGTCCCTCCTTATCCAGACCAATTGGTAATCGAGAAACCTACCACCCGACCAGAATTTGACATTTTGAATGAATTGAAAAACATTTGTGTCAAAATTCCCCTACTTCAAGCCATTAAAGGCATTCCAGTATATAGTAAGGTAGTCAAAGAATTGTGTATTAAGAAGCTAGGTAGGAAGAAAAAGGACCCTCCTATAGTACATTTGGTAGGAGGATTTTTTGAGTACATAACAGAGTAGCCAAAGCTAGAAAAATATGGGAATCCAGGAAACCCAGTAGTGACCATAACCATTAATGAGGTCTCCATCAGAAACACTCTCATAGACCTAGGAGCAACCCTCAATGTTATGACTGCTACTACATTGGAACAATTATAGTTACAACCTCTTGTTCGACCTACCCCAACCATTTTGGAATTAGCAGATAAAACTAGGGTTAGACCTGAAGGGATTTTAGATGATGTCATGGTTACTTTAGCTTCATGGGAGTACCACGTAGATTTTCTTGTCATTCATTCAAAGGATCCTGCTAGAGGCTACCCTGTTATTTTGGGAAGACCTTGGCTAGCCACAAACAATGCATTTATTGGTTGTTGAGAAGGAAAAATGACCATCTCAAATGGTCTCTCTATCCAAAAGCTCACCATTTACCCTCCATCTCAACCTATTATGGAGAATCTATGGTGGCTTGAATTTCCATACAAGAATGAAGACTGGGAAGAACCCGTATTTCCTAGTGACCATACAAGGGCACTTTAGGAGAATACAACAGAAAATGTGCTAAACTAGTTCATTTCTGCTATCACATGTGTGTATTTTCCACAGTCTTTTCCCCAATTTGAGTACATGTTTGGGGAAGAATTTCAAGAAAAATTGGATCCATCCATTTTTTCTTTGACATATTTCATTTTTGAGATAGATGAGTCTGCCATGTCTTATACTATGCCCTACGAGATTAGTCCAGGGAAATTTTTACATATAAGCTTTGAGCTAGATACAGACCAACATAAACAATTAGTAGATATCCTTAAAGAAAAAACAATATCATTTTCCTGGGAATACACTAACATGAAGGGTATGAACCCTGACACATGCATCCATCACATATATACCCAGGGGGAAGTGACACCTGTTAGGCAACCCCAGAGAAGGATGAACCCAACACTCAAAGACATAGTTAAGGAGGAGATTTAAAAGTTGCTAAATGTCAGATTTATCTATCCCATCTCCGATAGTAAGTGGGTATCCCCACTTGTAGTGGTTCCAAAGAAAGTGACCGGGAAATTGAGAATTTGTGTTGATTTCCAGGAACTCAACAAAGCCACTCTGAAAGACTACTTTCCTCTCCCTTTCAATGAACAGGTTCTATATACCTTGTCTGGAAAGAAGTATTTCTCCTTTTTAGATGGGTACAGCGGGTACAATCAGATTCTTATAGCACCCGAGGACTAGGAAAAGACTACCTTTACCTGTCCTTGGGGCACCTATGCCAATAGGGTCTTACCATTTGGATTGTGTAATGCTCCTGGCACTTTTCAATGAGCAGTATTAGGGATATTTTCTGATCTTATTCATGATTGTGTGGAGGTCTACATGGATGACTTCACAGTCTATGGAAACACTTACTAGGAAGCCTTAGACAACTTAGAAAAAGTCCTAATCAGATGTTAGTAAATGCACCTATCTCCAAGCCATGAAAAATGCAAAATGTTGTTAACTGAAAGTGTGGTTCTAGGACATCATGTTTCATCTGAAGGGATAAAAGTCAATATTGTAAAGATTGAGGTCATTATTAGAATTCCACCCCCCAAGACTCAGAAAGAGGTGAG
The DNA here is from genome assembly GCA_000966675.3 of Picea glauca. Taxonomy (NCBI): domain Eukaryota; kingdom Viridiplantae; phylum Streptophyta; class Pinopsida; order Pinales; family Pinaceae; genus Picea; species Picea glauca. The sequence goes on from JZKD02S0332851.1 coordinate 196,292, forward strand.
AATATTTCTTGGACATGCCGGATATTACTGACAGTTTATTGAAAATTTTACAAAGATTGTTGCACCTATATTTGTATTATTAATAAAAGATGTTGACTTCGTTTGGACTGAGCAGTGTCAAACTGCCTATGAAACCCTGAAAGCTAAGATGTTTGTGGCACCAATTCTTAGAGGGCCCAATTGGACTCTCCCATTTTATATATTCACTGATGCCTCTGACACCGCAATAGGAGGGGTATTAGGGAAGAAAGAAGACCAACAATCCTATTCCATTTATTTTGTAAGCAAGAACTTGTCCCCCACCGAGTTGAACTACATAGTCACTGAGAAAGAGTTCTAGCCAATTGTTCATGCTATTAAGAAGTTTTGTCATTACATTACAGGTTATGAAGTATTTGTACACACCGATCATTCTTCCATCAGGTTCCTCATGAAAAAACCTATAACTAATGGTCGAGTGACTATGTGGCTCTTATTATTGCAAGAATTTAATATCATTGTGCTTGACCAACCCGGAAAAGATAATGTAGTAGCTGAATTTCTTTCCCACGTAAAGAATGAGGATGATGATATCCCTATAGATGATAGTTTCCTAGATGAGCATATTTTTTCCCTTTCTGTCAATACCCCATGGTTTGTAGATATGGAAAACTATCTAGCTACTAGGAAGTTACCATCTCATTTGTCACCACCTCATGAAAAGAGGAAAATTATTACACATAGTGCTAATTACTCTTGGGTTGGTCATGATCGTTTTCACACAGGTCTTGATTTTATTATTCGTAGATGTGTCTGAGAGGACGAGGTACCTGATATACTACGAAGTTTTCATGATGAACCATGTGGTGGCCATTTTTTTGACAAATGTACAACATATAAGGTATTACATTCAAGTTACTATTGGCCTAGCATTTTCAAAGATGCTGCCAAGTATGTGAGAAGTTGTGATAATTTCCAAAGGATAGGAAGACCTACGTCATTTGACAAAATGCCTTTGCAGGCCCAAGTTATGATAGAACCCTTTGAAAAATGGGCCCTCGAATTTGTAGGACCAAATTCACCCATGTCCCGTAGGAAGGACTATATTTTGGTTTGTACAGACTATGTCACCAAATGGGTAGAGGCAAAAGCCCTATTCAGGGCTACATAGAAGTCTGTTTTCAAATTTATCTATGAAGACATTTTTACCCGCTTCGGTGTCCCTCGTGAAATTGTTATTGACCAAGGCACCCAGTTTACTTCCAAGATGATGAAAGAGATAACAAAGAAATATGGGATTAAACACCGTAAATCTTCTCCATACCACCTGCAAGCCAATGGAAAAGTAGAATCCACAAACAAAGTTCTGGAAGCCATATTGACCAAGACTGTTTAGTTACATCACTGGGATTGGGCTGATAGGATCCCAGAGTCTTTGTGGACATATTGGACTACCTGGAGAAATACCACTGGGCATACCCCTTATGAGCTAGTGTATGGGAAACAAGTACTTTTACCTATAGAATTCCAAGTAAGGACCTTTCGTATTTCCGTAGAGTTAGGATTGAACCTGGATGAGGCTCAGAAGCAACGAGACCTACAACTAAATGAGTTGGATGAAATCAGGAAAGATGCCATCCAACAGACAATATTAGTCCAAAACCAGAGGAGCAAGTAGCATGACAAGTTTATTAAAAAGAAGCACTTCCAGCCTAGTGATTGGGCTCTATTGTTTGATTCCCGATTCAAAACCTTCAAAGGGAAAATTACCACTCATTGGTTGGGCCCTTACGAGGTAGACACTCTATATGAAAATGGAGCTGTAAAATTAAAACAATTGACGATGGGCAAGTCTCCTTTGTGGTAAATGCACACCAACTTAAATTTTATCATAAGCCCATTTCCAGAGAGGATTTTCTATGGGAAGTCCCCCCTTGTTCTTGAAATTTTCACTGAATTTCCTACTGTATATATGTAAATAGTTTTTGTATTTTGTTAATAAGGCAATTCTAGATATTTCTGTAAGTAATTATTTCACCAGAGTACACAGTTTCAAGGATCTTTCTTCAAGACATTGTTATACTTGAATTTTGTGTCTGTTAAATCATTAAATGAATATTGACTTACTGTAGTTAGCCATATTTTTGCAAACATTCTCATTTTTTAAGACATTCTAAAGGAGTTGATGTTGAAACTCTTCACCACTGTATAAGGAAGTGATACCGTAACTATCAAGCCTAGAGGTATCTCGTACAGTTTTTCCAAGAAACCTAAGTAAGTGAGTCAAGTGTATTTATCGAAGAGTAACAAGGAAGTCTAATTAGCAATTATTCATGGAAACATCACAATAACTACAAGGATGAAAGTAAGTTGAGCCTAGAGATACCTTTCTATTCTTTCTCAATGGTACCATCCACTACACACTAAATAGCTTGATTATATCATATCTTTAGATAGGACACGTTCACTTAAGTACCCCTTACATCAGGAAAATCACTAATAATATAATGGAAAGTCATACTCTAATATAAATACCATCCCAATTGAAAAGAAAAAGAAAGAAAAAGTTGTTTCAAATTTGTTCCCCCATCTTCTTGCATAAGCAATCTTATACTAAAATCTTAAAAGATGGAGGGCCAGTCTCTGAGGGTTTAAGAGGCTCACCCACCAGGATACTGAACAGGTCTGTTGGAAGCATGTACCAGCCTGTGGTATGACTAGTTAAACTCGCCAGAGTACTGAACAGGCTTGTTGGATGCGGGGCATTCTACCTAGCGAGGATGGTAATCTGACAAAAAATAAATAATAAATCTAAACTTGTCATGATGTGTGACATTACTTGTAGACAAAGCTAACATGAAGTATGTGTGGTTAAGCTACAGTTAATGAATCTCGTAAACTTTCCATTGGGAAATAACTCTAAGACTATCTTGAAACTCTCTTGCCTACCTCTTATTATCTATATATAGGATGTCTTATCCTATAGGTGGGGACATCTTCTAACTGTCTCGTCAGACCAAGCTGTGAAATTTTATCTTTACACTTGACATACTATAAATCTTCAGCTATTGGGGGATACAGACTAGTTTCCTATACTTTTGATTGTGAGGTGTCACAATACTTAGGTGTGGGGGAGGGGTTCATGAGCTGACAAATGATCATTTCCTAGAGAAGTATATCTTTGCAAGAATTTTTGTATTATTTCTATGATACAGGTTATTACAATGATAGTCATGTTATTTTTGAAATGCTTAAACTCCTGTGTGCTATAAATTATTGAACACATACTTAAAAGACCACTCTTTATCGGTTTATCATTTCATTACAAACTGCATACTGTAGGTTTGAAAATACATGTTTTATGCTTGCTATAACCCGTTCATTGTAGGTTTTGACATTATATATCATATGCAAGAAGAATGAGTGAGCATGGAGCATTCTGCCTTTGCTCATTAGCCACTATGGTTGTCAAAAACACTTTAAATTTGTAGGCTATCCATTAAAAGAGGTGAAAATGCACTTAACACAGAGGTACTAAATGAAATACCGTATGAGGTATCGGATGAAGTGCCATAAGAGGTGCCGAATGAGGTGCCATGTGAATTACACACCAGTAATTGTCCTAGATTCCAGGTAACTGAAAATCAATTACATTCAATTAAATTGGTTGTAGGAATTGATTAAAATATGCTTCATATGGTTATGATCAAAAGGGAAAACCAAAGAAAGAAGGAATACAAATGAATGTCGAGATGTGAAACTGAATTCATTCAGTGCTTCGTGTTCAGTCATCTACCGTCACTCTATCGACATGCATTGGTTCTTCTCTCGTTGGCTCGGGCATATCTTGGCTATATCTGATCCCGTTGGCTGTGTCATCTCTTCTCCTTCGGCCGCGATCTGTAGTAAGCGAGTTTGGTTCCTTGCGCACCCGAATGGAGGCTTTGAAGGGGGATCTGTAGTTCACTTCATGAAGACTAGGATGGGTAGATTTAGGGAATCTAGTTGATGTTTCGCTTGGACATTGATCTAAATACGCACCATTACATTGCCCAAAAATCGAGGCTTCAAATTAAAATTTCCCACACATAGCAGCTCATGCGCACATGTGTGCAACGTATTCCACCTTAAGTGCATCCAAAATCGATCTAGGCACTCTATTATCTCATTTTCCCTTGCCAATTTCTCTCCTCTGCGTTAAGAAATCACACCCAACCTCTTCCATCTCGTCCTCTGTTCAAAATGCATTCGGCCTGCGCTAAATTCATGTCATTGCTTGGCCCGATTTCACTCTTTCTTCGTGAATTCCACCTCTATCACAATGCCCAGGAGATATGAACCCTCCTCTAATGAAGACTTGTTTGCCATTCCTGAATTTTCACAGTGCAGAGAAGTGTTTTTTCACGCTGGCTGGGGGCCATTTTTGTCTATCTTGCAGGGCCACGATGATGGCCTCTCTATGCAATTTGCAGCTGGTTTTGATGGTAAGAAAACACATGTAGGGTCTCTCATATTTGAAGTCACAGAAGAGTCCATTGTTGCTGCAACAAAGCTCCCAAGAATGGGAGATAGATGGTTCAAAAACCACCAATTTCTGTGCTCAAGTTACAACAAGGTTTTTAAGCCCAAATTCAAGAGCATTTCAGGAGCAAAAGGGTATGCTAAGAAGTGGATAAAGGTATAATTGTTCAATCCCCTCATCCTCATCACAAGGTTAATTACATGTGAAGGTAGATACTGTTAATATTTGTTGGACAACTGAGAGGGGGGGTGAATCAGTTGTTACCGTGCTTAAACAATAATGCTTCTTTTAAAATCTTTACAAGACACTCAATGATGATCACAATAATGCAAAGAGATAAACAAAGGCACATTCAACATCAGTCACACACATGTGATACACAGAGACAGATATTTCTTGAGAAAACCCATAAAGGGTAAAAACCTCTTTTTCTTTATATGATAAGTAATAGTTACATTCTTTACATTATTATACATATGAGCACCAACTCATAATGAGGCTACAACCTCTATTTTGCAAGCTGCAACTTGCTGAGAGCACCAACTCTCTATTTTCTCTAGCACCTACTAGAAGGAAGAATCAACTCCTTGGTCTCTCTAGCACCAACTAGAAGGAAGCACCAACTCCATTGTTTCTCTAGCACCAACTAGAAGGAAGCTACAACTCCCTGTGTTCAAGAACCCACTTGAACTTCTGAGGACAAAAATCCTCCCTAGCACCTCCCAACCACCCTGAAATATAAATCTTTTCTACTGAAACTTATTACAGTGATATGATGTTCAACAATGGCTTACCAGACTCATCACTGTTCTGTTGCATTTCATTGCTCTATCTGCCTCATTGCCTTTCTGCACACATCACTTACGCTGTTTGTTCTTCTGCCTTTTATGCTCTTTGCTCCATGTCCATTCACTGCACAGTTCCTCTTCTGTGCTATTTAGCTGTTGCACTCTCCTCCTTCTTCACACATGAATCACCTTCACCAAAAACAACCACAGCAAACTCCAATAGCGACAACAACCCTCTTCTCTTCTCTGTACTGTGTATATATAGCTTCTATGCATCTTGTGTATGCAATATTCACCATTCCTCTGCATGCTCATACTGCACCAATATCCTCCACCTCTCGAGTGTTGTGCGTGATCATCATCGTAACTCCTTAGCTTCTCTGGTTGTTTTCCCACGCGTTCAGCATCACTGGATGTTATGATGAGATTCCTCAGCCTCTCTGGAAGTTGAGACTCTTCGTCTTCTCTGTGACAGTCGATCTCACCTTCTCTATTTTAGTTACAGGCTTCCACACTAATACTTCTGTCAATCCCTTCTAAGAATAGTCTTCCTTCACTTGGATGAAGCTTCGAGACTCTTCTTCTCCTCCGGCGATCACACAGGGGTCTCTTCGAATTCTCTAGCAGACGCCATCAATGGTTTCTGGTAGTTTCACTATTTCATGCATCAGTAGCCCTCTGATCAACACTTGATATGCTGGTTCAGATTACATCGCTATTTCATATATCGCGATATCGGGATTCCTGATGTCAATAATCTTTGACATGTCCAATTCTCGATCCTTGATGCCTCTTCATTGACTAGAATCAACGGTCCAGATCAAAGCTTGATCTGACGGCTCAGATTGCATCGAGATTTCACATATCGCGATATCGAAATTCCTGATGTCAATAATCTTTGACATGTGCAACTCTTGTTGATGGGCAAAAATGAACGCTCGCCAACTGGAAGAGTGGATCCGGTCCGAGGTTGTCTAAATAACCCAAGCCGTTTGGGATAACCCACCCTAACAGGTTTAGCGGCTCCGTTAGCCGATCTAAGTCCTAGAAAAACAAAAGAAACTACTCTAAATGAACTAATCTAAATAAAAATAACAATTAAAACATAACTAATAAACAAATCTGAACTACTAATATATACAATTTACTATCTAATACTATAATAACTCTATGAAATTTAACATTCAACTATCAACAGAATTAAATCTTAATCACAATTGTACAATATTTACAAATTACAATTTTAAATGAAAACCTGCAAAAATCATTTGTAAACTGTGATAAGATAGCGAGACTATTGTTTTTTTATTTTTATAATTTTAGGAGAAAGAAATTAAATAAAAACTAACTAAGCTAAACAACTAAAATAATAACTCTAACTACAAATATGAACTATACATATATCTAACTAAACTACTTAAATTATACTAACAAATTAACTATCAAATAACAAATAACAAGCTGACCTGAAGAAATGCTTCAGGCTTGTCCTGTATGCAGTAGTCGATTCAATTGTTCGGTGGGAGGAAACCCGCACCAAATTATCCACGAGCTTCTTGTAAACAAGAAGAAGTTGTGCTCTTCAAATATAAACGACAGGACAAACAAGACATAAAAAATAACAACAATTTTATGATTTACAAACCATCACAATTAGATAAATCTGTGTGCAACGATTTGTGCAAACTGATTCATTTAACAAAAAAGGTAAACCTGTAATTCATTAAACTGAAGAAAAATAATTGTTGTATTTTTAAATAAGAGAGATTAGATATGGACAGCCTATAAATCAAATCACTTCAATATGCAAAGAATTATGATAGCTAAAGTAGTCGATAATTAATTGCAAACTGATATGCAGAAAACTTGAAAGAAAAGTTTGATATATTGAAAGCGAAAGTTGTTACAAGACATCAACTTTCATCTCAATCCGAATCATAAATCCATAGTCTAGTTCTCCCCACAATGATGATTATGGACTTATTACAAAAAATAACAAGTATTTAAAGACCTCCCAAAGGGTAAAACATCCCTGTGGGAGTTATCAAAACAGTTTACAAAAATCTGAGGATAATATCCCAAATCTCTATTTCTGACTCAAGCTAACAACCTAAAACAAAACCATATCCAAAGTATCTCCTAAACTGCCATAGCATGACCATTTGATCATTGTAATTCTTATGCACCTGAAAGAAGACAAAAATAGACAAGTTTAAAAGATATTTTATTGATATAATTGACAAAAATCTAATTTTTAAGACTAGCTACAGAATCTTGCGATTCTGTAGTTGGTATAAATTGACATATAATCGTTTCAAAACCAATTGAAATCTTAAAGAATATATTCAAACTATTGAACAATATTTGATTGCTAATTAGAAACCAAAAGAATCATTCAAATCGACACTTGTATGCAAATTGAAATAGAGTAAAACGTGGTCAACCGAATGATAACAGAGATGCATGCACTCTGTTCAATTTGTTATCACCAATTTAGGGTAAACAGAACCGCTTTAGATAATTCAACAGTAATGAAATGATTTTCATAAACCAATTCCAATCGACACAAATAGTTTATGTTGCTTCAGCCATCGACAAAATCATTTTCGAATCCAAACGAAATCAACAGGATCATTTTTTCAAATTAATAGAACTATATTAAGCATATACAAACGATCATTCTATTTGCAAATCAAATCAAAACTTGTATGTAAATTGAAACAAATGAAATAGTAATTGAATTAATCAGTTGATAACAAGATATGTGGGATTTTTCAAACGTTTGTTATTGCCAATTGGGAGCAGATAGAATCAATTGACAGTCAACGAAATCATCACTTGAATCAATTTCAAAACGAACTATTAGCCGAGTTTTTCATATGAATTCAACAGAGACAAAATATGTCGATCTGAGCTTAACAAAATCATTTTTTGAAAATCAAAACCAACAGAGCAGCATCAAATCTATTTTCTATACCAATCTAACTCATACAAGCAATCGTGTTAACTCAAGACACGCAACAATCGTTTGCAAATCAAATCAAAAAAGGAATGAATCAAAACAGTTTGGAGATGACATAATCGTTATGTGAAATCGTATCAATCAACCCAGCTCCATGATTTTAGAAAATAGATATTTTGCATAGGTCAAAAGTAAACGAGAATATCGATGCCATACAAATAGAGTCGTTCCTGGTAAATCGAAGTCAACAGGGTTGTTTTGAGTCTATTAGGAACAAACAAAACTAATCGAAATCAAACCAAATCGATTATCCTAAATCAGACGAACATAATTGATTCAAAACACAAACCAAACCGAATCAAAAACCAATCAATTGCTAAACTGGGCACGACAAAATCACATAACCAAATCATAGCTACATTTGAGTTTAGTAAAATGAATCTACTGTACAGGATCCACAACAAAATCGTCTAAACTATAACAGAATCATTTCGAATCAAAAAGAACAGAGCTAATTTGGAAGCAAAACCGAATATGTTACAATAATTCAAGCAAACTTACGAAGAAAAAATCATATTGAAATTCATACCTGGACAATAAGAAACGGCTTCGATTATGATAATTTGGAATTGACGAAGGCTGTTTCCGATTTGACATTCCTGAAGACAATCGAACCAATTGTTTTTTGTTTCTTGTCATCAGCTTGAAACCTGTGACTCTCTTTTGACAGCACTGCAACTTGCTCCTCCAACGATTTGATCTTTGATTGCAATAAGGGAAAGTCATTGTAATAACGCTCTAGCCACACATTGCATTGGATGCATGATGTTTTCTTGGGTTTTGACATAACAGTCGAGGGTTTGTTTAAGTCACCAGGGTTTTCATTGTGCAACTTGATTCCCAGGTATTTAGGATTGTTTTTGAGACAAGGGGGTAAATTAGATACATAGTCATAGGGTTTCTTGGAGCATAGGCCATGGGAATAGGGGTACTCTTCATCCAGGAAATGCTTGATATCGGAGTCCGAGTCCTCGCTTAGAACTATGGGCTTTTGGTCGACGTTTGGCTTAGGTTTATTCCGGGCAAGTCTCGATATCAATCGAGCATTCTTCTTACCCTTGTTGTCAACAGTAGGATTACCCTTGACTTTCTTACTCATAGGCTTCTTGACAGCCTCAGTCTTGTCTATTATGATGTCGGGTACGTCGATGTCAGGGAAAACCAAGGGTTTGGAAGGGGGTAGAAGGATATGAAAAGGAACGGGTGTCCTGACCATAGTCTCACTAACCACAGCCTTGTCGATTTGGACAGACTCTGGATTAGCAAAGCCATTTATGGATAGAAAGGCTTGCCAATTATCGTCGTGAAGGTTTAAATGGTGGACGACGATGAGTCTAACCAAGCCATGATGAAACAAGCTGCTATCAGCCTTCTCATGTTTGAACCTCTTAGACATCTTGTAAAGACTACGCAAGAAGTAATGCGGCATGTTCAAAGGATAGCCCATGAAATTCATCAATAACCGGAGGTGATATAGAAAAACCAAGCCATATCGACCTTCACATGTCACAAATTGTTTCACAATCACCAAAATATCGTGCCACCTGGGTTTAAGGGTGGAAATAGGCATACCTTTATCACAGGAGACAACCTTCCTTGATACAAATAGTAATGACCACGGCACCTCATCAACTTTGGAGTTTTTAAACCACCTTTGGCCCATGACTACTAGTCCTGTAGCAGAGCTTATGAATTCTTCATTGAGTTCAAGATGAATGTCACCTACTTTAGCCCTACACCCATCAAAGGTGAGGGCGAATTGTTGGGCAACCAAAAGGTTGAAACCCTCGAACCTCTGTATAAACGCGAGCCAACCACTATCTTCTAAATCCTTTCAGGCATTATCAAATAGTAATAGGGATTGGTTACCATTTGGCTCTATTCACACCACCGGTGCCATAGACAGAAACACATGGTGAGCAAGGTGAACGGGCCAGGGTTTGAACACAGCATACGCAGGGGCAGAACGTTCACAGGCTTACCGGAAAAGTAGCAAAGGTGAACCGAGATAGGAGGAAAACATTAATGACAAAACATGCGAAGGTGGTGGACCTAGTTCAGCCCATGCACAACAGTCATATCCCATAGTACAACCGTCGACACATATAACGTTCAAACCACTATGCATATGTTAAAAACCATGCCATTCAATCAATGAAACCTTATGGTAAATCGACCAAACATTTGTGCAAGCGATAATATTAGCATAGTTTTAAAACCAAAGCAATAACTCGCAATCACACCAAGGGTTTGATCATATGAAAATATGTGTTGTATACAATGATTTATACCGAGGGTTTAACCATAACACCAATGTATTTTCATGAAACCAATATGTCAAGGGAATCGATTAAAAACTATATAAATCAAACCACCAATGCATCACAAACTCGATTAAAAGAATATCATCACAATCTTGTAAAACGAAGTCATATTAACAAATAAGAATGTCAAATGAATAAGGATCTTGGAGTCTTGTCAATTGTATAACGATAAGTAAATTGGAAATGCAAATGAGCATATAGACGAGAATGATTACAACAATTCAGTGACGATTTTAATGTGACTTCGAAAACCAAGTTTTCACGCTTGCAGTCATGAAAACAAGAACAAAGGTAAGTGTGCAAATAGCGCAAAAATAATAGTGTCGTTTTATTTGAGAATTGCGACGAAAATCAAGGTTTGCAAAACACTAGTGTAGGCAGCTTATAAGGACAGTATAAAAATGCGAATTGGCTGCCAACAATGGCGACACACTGGTAGAAGCAGTTATCTCTGCCAAAAAGAACAAATTCAGATTAGGATAATGAGAAAAATTCTAACTCAAAAACAACAACCAAAAAATCGTATAAACATCTTCATCAACCACATATTCCAGCAGTGTTTAAAGGATGAAAACTGATAACAGTCTTAAGACAAGCGAACCACGATATTAAAGATAAAATCCCCAATATTGTTGACAGAGCCACTGCTGCCAGCAGGCGTCCATAGCCTCGACAGGGTTTCCATTTAACCCACTCTGATATCCGTATCCTGCCAAGAAGTTCCAGATCAGAATAAAGGACATTTTAAGGTCAAGTTATCTTATTTTTGCCAATTTTCATATACCCGACATTGCTTTGCTGCCAGCAGGCCTGTTCAGTACCCCAATGAAGTTGTCTTGGCACCATGCATGCATTTACCCACTGCCAGCAGACCTGTTCAGCATCCCGACGGGTTTACAAGCACTTCCCACATCTCTATTAATGATTTACTTTGTTTTTTTTTAACAATATATAGTCGAGCGGGGTGACGCTGAAAATTATGATATTTTAACATATTTTTTACAGACCTCATCATATTTTTTTAGAACTGTCCTTTATTAAGATCCATAGATGTTTCATTTACAGAACCAACTTTCTGAGGCAGGGAGACATCTTTTGAGTCATTCCCTTAAGGAATAGGGACAGCGTAAAAAGACAATAGATGATCGTGACAGGCTTCACTCAGAGATCGAAATCAGTTAACTTCTTTCAAACAACAAGCTTTTTGCCAACACAGATGTAAATTTGAGAAGTATTTTTTTAGCAGTCATTTCAGTGAAGGAATTTTCTATTTTCTTTGTCTGAATAGTTCATCATGCAGGTATGTGTAAAAAAAAAAACTGATAAGCGCAAAGGAGAAATCCAAACCAAAACAGCAAAATAAAAGAAAACAAAAGAAAAATATATGTACATAATATACAAGGGTTGTCATCAAGCGAAGTATCTTTTCAAGGCTTGGCCATTCACCAGATAGGTGTCAGGCTATCCTTCTAGATTTTGCAATCGGAAAGAGCTGGAACCCAACTTCTCAGCAACTAAAAATGGTCCAAGACATAAGTTTTGAAATTTCGTGTGCTCTCCCTTTCCCTCATGCGGTTTGTCCCATTTTAAAACGAGGTCACCTACTTCAAAGTTCCTATCAGAGGCAAAGTTAGAATCGAACCAGCTTTTGACTACTAGTTGATGCTGATCTAACTTACGTTTATCTTGGGCTCTTACCTCTTCCAGCTTCATCAAAGCATTAATTCGGTTTCGAAAGGGGGACAGTCTTCTTGAATTTTCTGCGATAGCTGAAGTGAAGGAAGAAGAATGTGTGGTGGAAGAATTGCTTCTCTTCCATAAACGAGAAAGAAGGGAGAGTTAACTACAGCAGTTTTTGGTGTTTCCCTATCATCCCAAAGCACGTTTAACAGTGCATTGTACCAGTTTTTGTGATTTTCAGCGATCCTTCTCTTGATGATTTTAATCAGATTCTTATTTGTTGACTCTGCCAAACCGTTTCCCTACGGGTAATAGCTAGCAGAATACTTCAATTTAATTCCTTTTTCCAAAGAGAACTCGCCCATCTCAAGAGAGGAAAATTAAGAAGCGTTATCGAATACTAAACAATCAGGGATACCAAAACGAGTAATAATATTCGAATTTAGAAAGGCAATTACCTGACTGGTATTCACAGTTCTTAACGTGGCAGCTTCAGACCACCTGGTGAAATAATCTGTGGATGTTATGATAAACTTATGTTGCTGTGAGGATGGTGGGTTGATTGGACCTATGATATCAAGGCCCCATTCCTAAAAAGGAGAGTCTACTGAAAATGGACTGCAACGGAAAGGCTGGTTTCTGTAACCGCCCTAATGCTTTCTGACAGATAGTGCACTTACGACACAAGGCATGGGTGTCCCTAAAAAGCGTGGGCTAGTAATAACCGGCTCTCAAAACTTTATGGGCAGTGGTGTTTCCACCAAAATGACCACCAACTCCTCCTGCATGCAATTCTAGTAAGATTTTTTCTGCTTTGTCTTTCTCAAGACAGCGCATCAGTATACCATCAAAATTTTGATGAAACAAGATACCATTAACCAAATGAAAGGAGGCATACTTTAATCTCAACGCTCTTCTTTTAGTGAGATCCAAGTGACAGGGGGCTGACCCATGTTCAATATAGAATTTTATATCATCATACCAAGGACTGACAGAGTTTTGTGCACAGTAGATTGCATTTTGATTGTGTTGTCCTAGGTTTGACATATCATTTTCTTCTTGCTGTCCTGCGGCTGAGTCAGCAACTAACTTGCATAACCCTTGGCCTCTCACTATTTGAGCTGGGGTAATTTCTATGTCATACTCCTGCAAGGAGGTAACCCAGTTAGCCCTCTTTTCACCTAGTTCCTTCTGCACTAACAGGTTCCTGACGGCTGGGTAAGGGATAATAACTTTCATCCTCGATTTCAAAAGATAAGACCGGAAATGCTTGACTGCTTTGAAAACAGTGTAGGCTTGTTGATCTACCACTGGGTAATTAAGTTCAGCACTTTTGAAAGAAGAGCTCATAAAGGCAATGGGTACTTCATTTTTTTCGGCATTCTTTTGAGTTAGGATGGCGACGTAGGAACGATCAGAAGCAAAAGTGTAGAGCGTAAAGTCTTGTGAAAAGTCGAGGCTCATGAGAGAAGGAGCGTCTATTATGGCCTTATTTATTGCATTAAAAGCTTGATTTTCTAAGGGTCCCCAATGATATTGAGCATCTTTCTTAATCAGATTCTGTAAAGGTCTGACCATTTCGGAGAAACTCAGGACAAATATCCTCACAAAGTTTATCTGGCCTAAGAAAGACTGCATAGATTTTTTGGATGTAGGAGGGGGGAGTTTCGAGATGACTTGAGTCCTTTCGGGGTCGATAATCATCCCTTTTCTCGACACAATAAATCATAAGAGTTTACCTTGTTCTACTGCAAAGATGGATTTTTTAGGATTCAAGGAAATGTTCTATTTACGACATCACTGTAGAACGACTCTTAAGTGAGCTAGATGATCGGTTTTGTTTTTAGAAAATATAGTCACATCATCTAAGTAAACTATGACGGATTGATTGATTAAGCCCTGGAAAGCGATGTCCATCGCTCTCTGGAAAGTGGCACCAGCATTAATCAATCCAAAGGGAATTTTCCTGTAAGCATAGGTGCCCCATGGGGTGCAGAAGGTAGTTTTAAGTTGTTCTAGTGGAGACATCAGGACTTGGTTGTACCCAGAGAAACCATCCAATAAAGATAGCCTCTCAGAACCAGATACCTGTTGAAGGATTTGTTCCATGGGTGGGACAGGATAGTTGTCTTTATCAGACGCTCTATTAAGGTTTTGGAAATTGACGCATAGTCGGATTTCCCCACTTTTTTTCCGAACAGGGACAAGGTTAGAAACCCATTGAGTGTGCCTAAAAGGGAAAATAATATTAGCATTTAGGAGTTTATTTAATTCTTTCTTGACGGTCGGTTCAAGCTTAGGGTGCATTTTTCTCAATTTCTGTTGAAAGGGAAAGGCTTGGGGTTTCATAGGAATGACATGTTGTATGATGTTAGGGTTGAAATTTTTAAGGTCATCATATGTCCATGCAAAGACATCTTCAAATTCTTTGAACAATTTAATAAATGCAACTTTTTCTGGTTCAGAACATCCTATCCCTAGATTAATGCAGTGTGGATTGTCCTTAGTCCCTAAGTTTACTTTTTCATATGATAATGAGGAACTATTGGTTTTACAGTTGACCGATTTTTTGAATTTGTCTTGAAGATCATAAAATTTCTCTAATCTAACTACAGATTTAGGGATCGAATTTACCATGTCCGATGAAGATTCAGGAGTTCTCGGATCTGGTATTACCGTGAAATTGCGCAAATTGTCGTTGTGTGTGCGTTCGTCTATCACCGCGCCTTGAAAAGTTTCTTCCATATGCAGAAAGCTAATAATCTGATGATCGTCGTCGAAGACTCTCCAGTTCGTGATGTTGTCAGGAACGGATGGCCAGAACAGCAATTCGACGGA
Organism: Picea glauca; assembly: GCA_000966675.3. Classification (NCBI taxonomy): domain Eukaryota; kingdom Viridiplantae; phylum Streptophyta; class Pinopsida; order Pinales; family Pinaceae; genus Picea; species Picea glauca. The sequence continues at coordinate 211,445 of JZKD02S0332851.1, forward strand.
GAATGCATCCGGGGACAAGCCTTCTGCAGGAAAGAGTTTGGAAGCTATGTTAGCTAATAGATCAGCTTCAGAGTTATTCAATCTAGGAATAGAATTTATATTGAAAGCAGAAAATTTATTCATTAAATTCCATACCTCAGATTGGTAGCTTTTAAGATGCGGAGACAGGCAGTGGATAGAATCTCTTACCTATCTAACCATTATTTCAGAATCGCCAAAGATGGTCAAGTTTTGAATGTTCATATCTAAAGATTTTCCGAGACCTTGCAGTAAAGCCTCATATTCTACAATGTTATTAGTACATTCAAATTCTAGCCTACATGCAATCAATGTTTTGTTACCTACCGTATCAATAATAACGCAGCCTGCACCAGCTCCTTCTTTGGACTTTGACCCGTCAAAATAAAGAGACCAAATTTGATTTTTATCGGGTACATGAGACCATTGTGTAGAAGCTGTTGGCTGCATGTACGCTACAATCTCGGACTGTTGTTCTGGATTGGTGATAGCTGAAGCCTCAGCCATGAAATTGTCGAAAAAGGTATCCATCCCTTGTACTTCGGGTGAATCAGCAGAAGGTGTAAATGGTTCGTTGGGATCGTTCAAATATGTGACCATGAACTTAAGGTAGCGTTCACGATTTACCTTGCTCTTGTTAGGATTTCCGTTCTCTGGAAGCCATAGGTGAGACCAATCTATCGCGAAATAGCCGTGTAGCTGCTCCGACCAGTCCTTGCTTAAAAACAGACCATACACTTCTGGAATATCCACAAAAATAATATCAATAACTTGATAAACCTTGGGGTTAGACGATAATCTTATAAGCACATTTCTTAATTCGCCTATAACTTTAACACTGGTTCGATCAAGTTGTATGATTTTTAAGGTGGAGGGTTCAACTTCAGCGTTAATTTTCTGACACACAAACCATGGCATCACATTGGATGATGCTCCTGAGTCTACCATACAATTGTGCGCATTTCTATTAAAGATTTTGAAAGTTAACAAAAATGGAGGTACATTTTTGCGAGTACTAAGGGTGGTAGTTTGTGGCTTTTTACTCGCAGTTTCTAAAGCTACTTTATCTACATTGTTTACATTATTTACATTATATACAGGAAGGCTTCCTTTATCATGAGGATTGGGATTATTCTTTGTGGAAGTCTTCTGAGGAACTTTGTTCTGAACAACCTTGTTTGAATTACCATTTTTACCATTCTCTGTGATGTTTTGCAACATTTTTTGTAACAAAGATGGAAATTTCAGTAACTCATAAATAGAAATGTTAGCCCTTAACTTTTTAATATCTTCAACTACGTCATAATCTAAGTTGGGGTTCACATGACTCTGTTTAGTCTTAGCTGGTTTAGATTGCTTTGGAGGCAAAGTCATAGTGTTTTCGGAAGAAGGCTTGTTTGCGGTCTTACTCCTAGTATTGTAGGGATGGACTGTCTTGAAGTTAGCTTGAAAGATGCTATCTGAGAAGTTTCCCAAAATATTTGGAGAAGACTCCTCTTCTTGAACTGTCTCTTGTTCAACAACCTCCTCGGGAATCTCAGGAGGCATCAAGTTATCCTGGGCTTCTAGAATTGTTTGAAGGGCATATTGCAGACTTTCTAGATTAAGGCCTTTAGTATTCGGATTAGGTTGGTTGGTTGGGAAAGGCGTCCTGAACAGGGGTTTGTAAGGCCCTTTGCTCGAAGAATCTTCTTCGGTCGTCCTTTTCAAATCTATAACTTGGTTTGACAGTTTTTGAACGACTTTAGCTAAGTTTTCTAAATCAGAGCTTTCAGGTTGTGTTTTACTTTGAGTAGGTCTAGGGAGGATTTCAATCTTCTTTTTGGAAGAAGAACTAGTCTCTGTTTCGTTGCTAGTAGAGTCTTTAAGACTAAGTATGTCTTTTTCAATCTGGCTGGCCTCCTCGAAGGCTTCTAACAACGTGGCTTTCTTAGATCGTTTAACCCAAATAGTTATACTTTGATGCAAAGCTTTAGTATAGTATGCTATTATGAGATTCTCGGCAGGCATGGAATCTGTAGGGATTCGGTTCTTAAGTGTTAAGAATCTTTGATTAAAGTCTTTAACTTTTTCTTTTGGGTTCATTCTTAAGTTAGAAAGGTCCATGACTAGGACTTCCGGAGGCTTACCGTCTCCGAACTTTTCCAAAAATCATGACTCAAACTTTTCCCAAGACACGATGGTATGAGGTTGTTGGGAAAAGTACCATGTAGAGGCATTGCCCTCAAAAGTATAGGAGAACAACCTACAGACTACGTCTTCATGCTCAACATTGCAGATTCTTATGGCTAACATAAAATTTTTAATGTGATCTTCAACGAGCTATTTTGAGTCAGGGTCAAACTTGGGAAGCCACTTCTCCAGATGTTTAGGTAAGGGATGCTGAGCTCCAGGTACAGCTACAACATCTTGGTCGAGCCAAGGTCTAGCAGGATTTTTCTGGTTGGCCATTGGTGTAGTGGGTGTGGAAGGATGAGAAGGGGAACTGCCTTCGTGAGAAGAGTCTTCTCCCGAAGAAGAAGGGGATGATGGAGGTGGTGAGGGTGGTATTCCAGATCCTCCTGCAACAGGAGTGAGGGTTGGATCTGTAGGGTTCACAGTGAGGTTAGTGCCTCCGAGTTGTTCTCTGATATCAGAGAAATATAAAGGTTGGTCCAACGGTCGATTTGGTTGCCTCAAATGGGCTAAGGCACTATGTGTTCTTATGAGAGATTGGTGGACAATCTCTTGTATGTCACCACCTGTAGGATTCGGGGTTACTGGCTCAACTGTGATCCGTGGATCGTCGGTTGATGTGGTTGTTGTTTGAGGGGGGATGTTATCGTTCGAATGAATTCTTGTCACTATAGGTGAGCGATCAGGTGGTGGAGGAATCTTACGACTGCCTTGTGCCATTAATAAATTTCAGGCGCTCCTTCTAGCGCCATTTGTTGATAGGTGAAAATGAACGCTCGCCAACTGGAAGAGTGGATCTGGTCCGGGGTTGTCTAAATAACCCAAGCCGTTTGGTATAACCCACCCTGACGGGTTTAGCGGCTCCATTAGTCGATCTAAGTACTAGAAAAACAAAAGAAACTACTCTAAATGAACTAATCTAAATAAAAATAACAATTAAAAGAAAACTAATAAACAAATCTGAACTACTAATATATACAATTTACTATCTAATATTATAATAACTCTATGAAATTTAACATTCAACTATCAACATAATTAAATCTTAATCACAATTGTACAATATTTACAAATTACAGTTTTAAATGAAAACCTGCAAAAATCATTTGTAAACTGTCCTAAGACAGCGAGACTACTGTTTTTTGATTTTTATAATTTTATGAGAAAGAAATTAAATAAAAACTAACTAAGCTAAACAACTAAAATAATAACTCTAACTACAAATCTGAACTATACATATATCTAACTAAACTACTTAAATTATACTAACAAATTAACTATCAAATAACAAATAACAAGCTGACCTGAAGAAACGCTTCAGGATTGTCCTGTATGCAGTAGACGATTCAGTTGTTTGGTGGGAGGAAACCCACACCAAATTATCCACGAGATTCTCGTAAATAAGAAGCAGTTGTGCTCTTCAAATATAAATGATAGGACAAACAAGACATAAAAAATAACAACAATTTTATGATTTACAACCCATCACAATTAGATAAATCTGTGTGCAACGATTTGTGCAAAGTGATTCATTTAACGAAAAAGGTAAACCTGTAATTCATTAAACTAAAGCAAAATAATTGTTGTATTTTTAAATAAGAGAGATCAGATATTGACAGCCTATAAATCAAATCACTTCAATATGCAAAGAATTATGATAGCTAAAGTAGTCGATAATTAATTGCAAACTGATATGCAAAAAACTTGAAACAAAAGTTTGATATATTGAAAGCGAAAGTTGTTACAAGACATCAACTTTCATCTCAGTCTGAATCATAAATCCATAGTCTGGTTCTCCCCACAGTGATGATCATGGACTTATTACAAAAAATAACAAGTATTTAAAGACCTCCCACAAGGTAAAACATCCCTATGGGAGTTATCAAAACAGTTTACAAAAATTTGAGGATAATATCCCAAATCTCTATTTCTGACTCAAGCTAACAACCTAAAACAAAACCATATCCAAAGTATCTCCTAAACTGCCATAGCATGCCCATTTGATCATTGTAATTCATATGCACCTGAAAGAAGACAAAAATAGACAAGTTTAAAAGATATTTTATTGATATAATTGACAAAAATCTAATTTTTAAGACTAGCTACAGAATCTTGCGATTCTGTAGCTGRTCTAAATTGAACACRDAATCRTTTSAAAAYCAATTSRAATCTTAAAGAATATATTCAAACTATTARAMMAAYATTTGATTGCTAATTAGAAACCAAAMGAATCATTCAAATCRACACTTGTATGCAAATTGRAACAAASTAAAWCGTRGTCAACYRAAWKATAACAKAGATGMATGCACTMTGWTCAATTTGTTATCACCAATTTRGGGTAAAYAKAACCGCTTTAGATAATTCAACAGTAATGAAATGATTTTCATGAACCAATTCCAATCGACACAMATAKTTTATGTTKCTTYARCCATYRACAAAAKCATTKTYGAATCCAAAYGAAATCAASAGGATCRTTTTTTCAAATTAATAGAACTATATTAAACATATACAAACGATCATGCTATTTGCAAATCAAATCAAAACTTGYATGTAAATTGAAACAAATGAAATCGTAATTGAATTAATCAGTTGATAACAGGATATGTGGGATTTGTCAAACGTTTGTTATTGCCAATTGGGAGCAGACAGAATCGATTGACAGTCAATGAAATCATCACTTGAATCAATTTCAAAACGAACTATTAGCCGAGTTTTTCATACGAATTCAACAGAGACAAAATATGACGATCTGAGCTTAACAAAACCGTTTTTTGAAAATCAAAACCAACAGAGCAACATCAAATCTATTTTCGATACCAATCCAACTCATACAAGAAATCATGCTAACTCAAGACACGCAAAAATTGTTTGCAAATCAAATCAAAAAAGGAATGAATCAAAACAGTTTGGAGACGACATAATCATTATGTGAAATCGTATCAATCAACCCAGCTCCATGATTTTAGAAAATAGATCTTTTGCACAGATCAAAAGTAAACGAGAATATCGATGCCATACAAACAGAGTTGTTCCTGGTAAATCGAAGTCAACAGGGTTGTTTTCAGTCTATTAGGAACAAACGAAACTAATTGAAATCAAACCAAATCGATTATCCTAAATCAGACGAACAAAATTGATTCAAAACACAAACCAAACAGAATAAAAAACCAATCAATTTCTAAACTGGGCACGACAAAATCGCATAACCAAATCATAGCTACATTTGAGTTTAGTAAAATGAATCTACTGTACAGGATCCACAACAAAATCGTCTAAACTATAACAGAATCATTTCGAATCAAAACGAACAGAGCTAATTTGGAAGCAAAACCGAATATGTTACAATAATTCAAGCAAACTTATGAAGCAAAAATCATATTGAAATTCATACCTGGACAATAAGAAATGGCTTAGATTATGATAATTTGGAATTGACAAAGGCTGTTGTCGATTCGACATTCCTGAAGACCATCGAACCAGCTGTTTTTTGTTTCTTGTCATCAACTTGAAACCTGTGACTTTCTTTTGACAACACTGCAACTTGCTACTCCAACGAATTGATCTTTGATTGCAATAAGGGAACATCAATGTAATAACGCTCTAGCCACACATTGCATTGGATGCATTATGTTTGCTCGAACTTTGACATAACAGTCGAGGGTTTCTTTAAGTCACCAGGGTTTTCATTATGCAACTTGATTCCCGAGTATTTAGGATTGTTTTTGAGACTAGGGGGTAAATTACATACATAGTCATAGGGTTGCTCGGAGCATAGGACATGGGAATAGGGGTACTCTTCAGCCAGGAAACGCTCGATATCATAGTCTGATTCCTCGCTCAGAACTATGGGCTTTTGGTCGACGTTTGGCTTAGGTTTATTCTGGGCAAGTCTCGATATCAATCGAGCATTCTTCTTACCATTGTTGTCGACAGTAGGATTACCCTTGACTTTCTTACTCACAGGCTTCTTGATAGCCTCAGTCTTGTCTGTTATGATTTCGGGTAGGTCGATGTCAGGGAAAACTGAGGGTTTGGAAGGGGGTAGAAGGATATGAAAAGGCACGGGTGGCTCGACCATAGTCTCATTAACCACAGCCTTGTCGATTTGGATAGACTCTGGATTAGCAAAGCCATTTCTGGATAGAAAGGCTTGCCAATTATCGCCATGAAGGTTTAAATGGTGGACGACGATGAGTCTAACCAAGCCGTGATGAAACAAGCTGCTATCGGCCTTCTCGCATTTGAACCTCTTAGACATCGTGTAAAGACTACGCATGAAGTAATGCGGCATGTGCAAAGGATAGCCCATGAAATTCATCAATAACCGGAGGTGATACAGAAAAACCAAGCCATACCAACCTTCACAGGTCACAAATTGTTTCACAATCACCAAAAGATCGTGCCACCTGGGTTTAAGGGTGGAAATAGGCATACCTTTATCACAGGAGACAACCTTCCTTGATACGAATAGTAATGATCACGACACCTCATCAAATTTGGAGTTTTTAAACCACCTTTGGCCTGTGGCTGCTAATCCTGTAGCAGAGCTTATGAATTCTTCATTGAGTTCAAGCTGAATGTCACCTACTTTAGCCCTACAACCGTCAAAGGTGACGGTGAATTGTTGGGCAACCAAAAGTTTGAAACCCTCGAACCTATGTATAAACGCGAGCCAACCACTATATTCTAAATCCTTTCGGGCATTATCTAATAGTAACAGGGCTTGGTTACCATTTGGCTCTATGCGCACCACCGGTTCCATAGATAGGAACACACGTCGAGCGAGGTAAACGGGCCAGGGTTTGAACACAGCATATGTAGGGGAAGAACGCTCACATGCTTACCTGAAAAATAGCAAAGGTGAACTGGGATAGGAGGAAAACATTAATGACAAAATGTGCGAAGGTGGTGGACCTAGTTCAGCCCATGCACAACAATCATATCCCATAGTACAACCGTCGGCACATATAACGTTCAAACCACTATGCATATGTTAAAAACCATGCCATTCAATCAATGAAACCTTATGGTAAATCGACCAAACATTTGCGCAAGCAATAATATTAGCATAGTTTTAAAACCAAAGCAATAACTCGCAATCACACCAAGGGTTTGATCATATGAAAATATGTGTTGTATACAATGATTTATACCGAGGGTTTAACCATAACACCAATGTATTTTCATGAAACCAATGTGTCAAGGGAATCGATTAAAAACTATATAAATCAAACCACCAATGCATCACAAACTTGATTAAAATAATATCATCACAATCTTGTAAAACGAAGTCATATTAACAAATAAGAATTTCAAATGAATAAGGATCTTGGAGTCTTGTCAATTGTATAATGATAAGTAAATTGGAAACGCAAATGAACATATAGATGAGAATGATTACAACAATTTAGTGACGATTTTAATGTGACTTCGAAAACCAAGTTTTCACGCTTGTAGTCGTGAAAACAAGAACAAAGGTAAGTGTGCAAATAGCGCAAAAATAATAGTGTCGTTTTATTCGAGAATTGCGACGAAAATCAAGGTTTGCAAAACACTGGTGTAGGCAGCTTATAAGGACAGTATAAAAATGTGAATTGTCTACCAACAACTATTGATCGCCGATGCCTCTCAATTCACTAGAATCAATGGTCCAGATTTGATCTTGATTCAACGGCTGCGATTTAAGTCGCGATTTTGCATATCGCGAAATCGGGATTCCTGTTGCATTGTTTCTTTGACATCTCCAACACGTGATCCTTGAAAATCCATCATGGTGTAAGTCTGTTGACGTCACATGTGTTAAATAACTACCACGTGTCACCCTGATTCGTGACTTACATGTGCTTGACATGTTGAATCGGTCTGACACTTGTCATTACCTGGTTGTGCCACGTGTTCCTAGCTGACATGGTCTGCTGACGTCACATGTGTTAAATATATGCCACGTGTCATGTTGATTCGTGACTTACATGTGCTTGGCATGTTGAATTGGTCTGACACTTTTCATTACCTGGTTGTGCCACGTGTTCCTAGCTGACGTGGTCTGCTGACGCGAGTCGGGTCGACGGTCTAGATCACATATTGATCTGACGGTTCAGATTCAATCGGGATTTCACACATCATGGTTTCGATATTCTTGATGTCAATATTCTTTGACATCTCCAACTCTCGATCCCCAAAACTCTGACAGGGAGTCGGATCAACGGTATAGATCAAATCTTGATCTGACGGTTCAGATTCAGTTGGGATTTCACACATCGCGATTTCGGGATTCTTGATGTCAATATTCTTTGACATCTCCAACTCTCGATCCCAGAAACTCCGACAGGGAGTCGGATCAACGGTCCACATAACCCCCTGAGATGGACGATCCTCCTGCTTTTGGGATTTGTGAGCCCTCTACTCCTTGCACTTTTAAAGATCGTGCAGGTTTTCCTCTATCCAACGGTGGTCAGATCCTGCGCTCAGATCTAATGCCTGAGATCTATCCTCCAGATCTGCACGCTCCTTTTGTCTTCATTCGGATCTGAGGGCCATCGGGAATTCAGGATGGGATCCAGCGATCACTGGCATTTCTCCTCCAGATTGTACTTTGTCCTTGTTTTGCCTTCACTGCATACTCTGATCTTGCCATCAATGACAAGCTTACTTTGCCTGATAATAACCTACCAACAATCCTCTGCACTATCTCTTCTGAACTTATCGGGCTTGCTCTACAGCATCTTCCTAAAATACTTCTAGTGCACATCTGTTACATTCTTCCTGTACTCATGCCATCTTCATTGTTGTACTTGCCATCAATGACAAGCATGCGCTACCTATTAAACATTTGCCAACAATCTCCCCCTTTGGCATTGATGGAAAATAAGGCACCCGAATTATTTTCTCCCCCTTTGACATCAATGTCAAAGAAGAGACATGCTCCCCCTGAGCTATTGCAGTAATTTTAGGAGGCATTAGATATTCAAACAATACAAATCTCCCCCTAACAAGATGGACTCTTAGTAAAGATGTCTACAATTTGTTCGGTAGTGGGAATGTAATGGACCTGAACAATCTGATTGGTGACCTTCTCTCTCAGAAAATGATATTTTATGGGAATATGTTTTGTCTTGGAGTGAAAGATAGCATTTTTAGACACACTGATGGCACTAGTGTTATCATAATGAATTGGGATCGGTGCAATATATTTTACCTCTAAGTCTACAAGTGTCTAGATCATCCATAATACTTGTGTGCAACAGGTAGCAACATCAATGTACTCTGCCTCTATGGTTGATAAAGAAATGGAACCTTGCTTTTTACTAATCCATGGTACTAAGGAGTCACCCAAGAAGAATGCTCCTCCACTGGTGTTTTTTCTCTCATCAACACAGTTTGCCCAATCTGCATCTGAATAAGCAGTCAACTGAAGATTTTGATTTCTGGGATACCATAGACCATAAGTCATTGTTTCTTTTAAATACCTGAATATCCTTTTGACAGATTGTAAATGACTCTGTTTAGGTGCAGCCTGATATCTGCCTACCATTCCTACAGCATGCATTATGTCTGGGCGAGATGCTGTGATGTACAGCAGGCTTCCTATCATTGATTGATATGAGCTTTGATCAACATCAGGTGAATCATCATCCTTGCTTAATTTACATCCAGTTACCATAGGTGTACCCACAAGTTTAGAATATTCCATTTGAAACCTTTTCATCATTTCTCTTAAATATTTTCCTTGAGAAATGAAGATCCCTTTGGGCCTCTGAGTAATTTGCAGACCAAGGAAAAATGACAGTTCTCCTATCATAGACATTTCAAATTCAGACTCC
>JZKD02S0332851.1:224433-282193 GCA_000966675.3 Picea glauca
CAGAGGGGCCTTATTGGTTGAATTTCCTTCATGGCTTGACATGTTTAAGCTCTAGGATCTACCCTTAGATAAAATGGGTCGGCTCTGATACCAATTGTTGGACAACTGAGAGGGGAGGGTGAATCAGTTGTTACCGTGCTTAAACAATAATGCTTCTTTTAAAATCTTTACAGGACACTCAATGATGATCACAATAATGTAGAGAGATAAACAAAGGAACATTCAGCATCGGTCAGACACATGTGATACACAGAGACAGATATTTCCTGAGGAAACCCATAACGGGTAAAAACCTCTTTTTCGTTATATGATAAGTAATAGTTACATTCTTTACATTAACATAAATATGAGCACCAACTCATAATGAGGCTACAACCTCTGTTTTGCATACTGAAACTTGCTGAGAGCACCAACTCTCTGTTTTCTCTAGCACCTACTAGAAGGAAGCATCAACTCCCTGGTTTCTCTAGCACCAACTCCCTGGTTTCTCTAGCACCAACTAGAAGGAAGCTACAACTCCCTGTGTTCAAGCACCCACTTGAACTTCTGAGGACAACAATCCTCCCTAGAACCTCCCAACCACCTTGAAATATAAATCTTTGCTACTGAAACTTATTACAGTGATATGATGTTCAACAATGGCTTACCAGACTCATCACTGTTCTGCTACATTTCATTGCTCTGTCTGCCTCATTGCCTTTTTGCACACATCACTTGCATTGTTTGTTCTTCTGCCTATTATGCTCTTTGCTCCATGCCCATTCACTACACAGTTCCTCTTCTATGTTATTCAATTGTTGCACTCTCCTCCTTCTTCACACATGAATCACCTTCACCAACAACGACCACAACAAACTCCAATAGAAACAACAACCCTCTTCTCTTCTCTGTACTGTGTATATATAGCTTATGTGCATCTTGTGTATGCAATATTCACCATTCCTCTGCATGCTCGTACCGCACCAATATCCTCCACCTCTCGAGTGCTCTGCGTGATCATCATCGTAACTCTTCAGCTTCTCTAGCCGTTTTCCCACGCGTTCAGCATCACTGGATGTTATGCTGAGATTCCTCAGCCTCTCTGGCAGTTGAGACTCTTCGTCTTCTCTGTGACAGTCGAGCTCACCTTCTCTGTTTTAGTTACAGGCTTCCACGCTCATACATCTGTCAATCCCTTCTAAGAATAGTCTTCCTTCACTTGGACGAAGCTTGGAGACTCTTCTTCTCCTCTGGTGATCACACAGGGGTCTCTTTGAATTCTCTAGCAGACGCCATCAATGGTTTCTGGTAGTTTCACTGTGTCGTGCATCAGTAGCCCTCCGATCAACACTTGATCTGATGGTTCAGATTACATCGCTATTTCATATATCACGATATCGGGATTCCTGATGTCAATAATCTTTGACATGTCCAACTGTCGATCCCCGATGCCTCTCCATTGATTGGAATCAACGGTCCAGATCAAAGCTTGATCTGACGGCTCAGATTGCATCGAGATTTCACATATCGCGATATCGGAATTCCTGATGTCAATAATCTTTGACATGTGCCACGTGTTCCTAGCTGATGTGGTCTGCTGACGTCACATGTGTTAAATAACTGCCACGTGTCACACTTATTCGTGAATTACATGTGCTTGGCATGTTGAATTGGTCTGACACTTGTCATTACCTGGTTGTACCACGTGTTCCTAGCTGACGTGGTATGTTGACGTGAGTCGGGTCGATGGTCTAGATCACATCTTGATCTGACGGTTCAGATTCAGTCGGGATTTCACACATCGCGGTTTCGGGATTCTTGATGTCAATATTCTTTGACATCTCCAACTCTCGATCCCCGAAACTCCGACAAGGAGTCGAATCAACGGTCCAGATCACATCTTGATCTGACGGTTCAGATTCAGTCGGGATTTCACACATCGCGATTTTGGGATTCTTGATGTCAATATTCTTTGGCATCTCCAACTCTCGATCCTCGAAACTCCGACAGGGAGTCGGATCAACAGTCCACATAACCCCTTGAGATAGATGGTCCTCCTGCTTTTGGGATTTGTGAGCCCTCTACTCCTCACACTTTTAAAGATCGTGCAGGTTTTCCTCGATCCAACGGTGGTCAGATCCTACGCTCAGATCTAACGCCTAAGATTTATCCTCCAGATCTGCGCTCTCCTTTTGTCTTCATTCAGATCTGATGGCCATCGGGAATTCAGGATGGGATCCAACGATCACTGGTGCTTCTCCTCCGAAGCGTACTTTGTCCTTGTTTTCCCTTCGCTGCATACTCTGATCTTTCCATCAATGACAAGCTTACTTCGCCTGATAATAACCTGCCAACAATCCTCTACACTATCTCTTCTGAACTTATCGGGCTTGCTCTGCAGCGTCTTCCTAAAATACTTCTAGTGCACGTCTGTTACATTCTTCCTGTACTCATGCCATCTTCATTGTTGTACTTTCCATCAATGACAAGCATGCACTACCTATTAAACATTTTCCAACAATATTTTGGTACCTGCGGGAGGTATTTACCTCCATGTGTGAACCTTATGAGAATAGAAGACTCCGGAAAGAAAGAGAAACCCTAATGAGTTGGATAATAACCCTAGAATCCTTGTTGCCTCAAGAATATAATTTATATTAGGTTATTAGCCTCCAAGAGAATAAGTCGACCAGAATTAATAATAATATGTTGAACAGACACATACCCAGAAGGAGAAGTCAGCCCCAGCAAAACTGGCAGAACCACTATAAATACAGGGTGCCAGTTCTCATTTGCAGCATCTCAGAATTGCAGTTTTCCCAGTTGGTGTGCACTACAGTTGCATTCTTGTGCGCAAGTTTGGAGGAGAGTTGCAAGTGCAGCTGCAGCAGCAGCTAGTTCTCAGTATTGGGTTGAATATCTATCGGCTAGGGTTTGAAACATCTTATCAGTCTTTGTTGATGTGCTATCATTAGGGAAATATGCGTTATCCTTTGTTTGGCTATCTAGCCTAGGGTTTGCTTCTGGAGGAATTATCAGTCAAGGTTAAGGTGCTCGAAGGGAGGCTTCGGCCTATGGTTGGGTGACGAAGGTATCATCAATGGTAAAAAAAGCACACCATCTTCTATATTCTAACAGGTTATGGGCCCACACCCCTTTAGTCAGCCTAAAACACTGGAAGGAAACATAGCTGCTAAACATTGAGCTCGTTGAGGAACTGTCGCTAGGGTTACTAGCAGGAGCAGTTTCCAAAAGAACTATAGCTAGGGTTACTAGCAGAAGCAATTGCAGAAACCCTAAACCTCTTGTCGAGGCACCTTAAGTGACAAGATTGACCTAATCTCCGAATAGATCAGTGCACCCTAGCCCATCACATCTCCTGGTACTCTTAGAAGGCCAAGACGTGAAGTTTGGATTTCTGGTCAAATCTAGGGTTTGACCAAGAAAAGCAAGCCATGACGAACTCTATGAAGTCTGAGAACAAGCTAGATGGAGCCTCTAACTTTAGAGCATGGAAGACAAGGATTGACCTCATCCTTTCTAAGAATAAAGTGCTAGATATTGTGAAAGGAAAGATTGTGAAGTCAGAGTTTAAAGAAGGAGAAGAGAAGGAACCACAGAACATTGCAGCTATGGAGAAGTTCAAAGATGTTGACATCAATGCCATGAGTATCATAGTGAATTCTATAAAATACCACTTGATACCCTACATCTCCCATCTTGACTCATCGAAGAAGATGTACGATGCCCTAACAAATCTCTTCTCAGTCAGAAACATTAGACAAGTTATGAGTCTAAAGAATGAGCTCCGTGACATGAAGATGAATGATGATGACAACATAACATCATACTTTGTAAGGATATCCCAGTTAAGATATCAACTACAAGCTATTGAAGAGATCACTTCAGAAAAGGAATTGGTGAACATAGTACTCAATGGTCTCCCCAAGACATGGGATGCATTTGCCGCAAGCATGAACAAAAGGAAGGAGTACACAACATTTGAAGAACTTTGGACTTGCTGTGCTCAAGAAGAATCAAGAATCAATGCAAAAAAAGAAACCCCAAAAGAAGTACAATGATCAAGCCTTCACAACAAGATTCAATAACTTCAGGGACAAAAGAAATTTCGATTCAAAAAGGAAGCCAAAACAGAGAAAAGACATTTTAGAAATACAGTGCTTCAATTGTCAGAAGCACAGTCACTATAGGAATCGGTGTCCTGAGCTAAAGAAAAGGAAGGATAAACACGAAGCATCGATTGCTGAAGAAAAGGAACCTACAAAGAAGACTAAGTAGGATGGAAGAGACTTCTTCTACTAAAAGGTAACAACACTCTTCTTATTTCTTGTACATATCTTTCTTGCATCGTCTTTGTACATATCTTGTATATCTATCTCTTGGAAGATAATGTATTCCAAGAAGAACTATACCTATGAAAGAACAAACAAGATGAAAAGAGTTATCATTAGATATTACACATGAAAGAATGAAATATATCATGTGAAAGCCATTACAAGAAAAGACGAAATCAGAATCAATCTTGAAGAGACTTAGAAGTCAGACATCAAGAGAAATTGGAGAAAGACTTATTATGACAACTAAGATGGAAGTGTGGACTCTGTCAGACAGAAGAGCCAATTATATATTACAGAAGACAATATGGATGCAGATGAAAGTATGGACACTATCAGATGGAGGGAGCCAATTATATGCACTCTTACATGAAGAAAGGATTAGGAGGGAGCTAATCCTATGATCCATTGAAGATGATGAAATGTATATATCCATGGTAGCAGCCATGAAAGACAATACGTGTTCAACTCAACCGCAAAAGAAGACCTTTTCGAAGAGAATCCTTAAAGTATTCCTGGTTGTCTATCCATATCCATGATCCTATGATGAAAAGAAGAAGTAGAATCTCTAAGAACATGGAATCTCCATGAATCCAAGAGATAATGAAAAACATGAAGAATAACATGAAGATTCCAAGAAATAAAGAATAGCTAGAACAACCAGTCATTACATCAATAATCACAAGATCACCAAGCCTGATATGAAAGCAATCAAGTAGAAGAATTGAAAGTCGTGAAGAAGAAAAATGTAAGGAAGACTTATGAATGAAAGCATTGATAGATCTAGAACCAGAGGTTCTCTTAGATGGCGGGAGAAGACTATGATGATTACTTGTTCCAGTACACTAGACATATCACTACATGAGTCATTCTATCATCCGCAACATCCATGAGTTGGATTTCTACATCATATGAATGCAAAGAATGTTCTCCAGAGAAATTGAATAAAGAGCGTAGGAAGAGCAATCTCAAGACTTTGAGACATACCAGAAAGAGACTCCTGTATGCAGATAAGAAGAAGACAACTTGGTGGAGAACCTCCAATGCACAACAAAAGTGTGGTGAAGATTTCCTATAACATCAAGATAACTACTCAGAAGATCAGATCTCATGATGACAGAAGAAGTGCCACATGGATATATTCCAGTTCTGCAACTATGATATACTCTATTGATCAGATCTACATGAAGCCTTCACAGTATTCCAGACTAAAGCACATTTGAAATCAATCATTACATTATCCATGATGAAGTCCATAAAGGAGAGGTAAAGCTCGAGTATATTCCCACTGATGAGCAAACAACAGATATTCTGACAAAACCTCTATCCATAATCAAGTTTGTATATTTCCAAGATAAGACGAGGATCGGGAAGATTCTCCAAGCTAAGAGAAGGTACGAAAAAATACTTTTGAAAAACATTCATTTATGTGATTTAAATAACTCTCCAGTTAGGAGGGAGCGCTGAAAGCATTATCTTTGTAATTGAAAAATAGTCTAGATTGGACAGATGCTTTCCTGTTCAGAAAGTGGATTGAGATTTCTAACGGACAGTAGCTTCTCATTGTAGTTGACATGGGAGGTAGACTGATTGTTGATGTATCATAGACAACGAATTCCCATTGTGGTTAACATGGGGAGTGGTCTAGGACAGTCAGTCTTCTTGGCAGTCACTCTAAGTAGTGGTCAAGTAGAATGGTCCGCTTCGTCAGGCAGTCATTCTTTCAAAGTTCACAGTTGTGATCAGTTTCGAAGAATGGTTTGTTTTGGAGGTTGATGCAGGATAAACATTCCTCGAGTGTTATACATTCTCTCTAGGTTACACTTTGTTAAGTGTTGGAGGAATGTCCCGGGGTGGGGAATGGTCCAGACAATTATTCCTCGAGGGCAGACTCATTCTCTCCAGGTTACACTTTGTTTAGTGCTGGAGGAATGGCCCAGGGTGGGGAATAGTCTAGGCTCAGCAATCAGGGACAGTCATTCCTTAGGGCAGACTCATTCTCTCTAGGTTACACTTTGTTTAGTGTCGGAGGAATGGCCTAGGGTAAGGAATGGTCCAAACATTTCTTAGGGTTTATACATTCTGTCCAAGGTGCACTTTAATTAGTGTAGGAAGAATGGCCCAGGGTGAAAAATGGTCCAGGCTCAGAAATCAAAAATAATCCTTCTTCCTTGTTTGTGAAGAATAGGGTAGATAGGCCATTGCTGATGAGGGCAGACATTCTTTCAGATCTCACAAATGTGAGTGAAATATTGGCCCAGAGGATTCAGTTTATCTTTAACAGTTCAGAACTTTTACTCCTCTTATATCACTCTATGGTGAGAGTGACTTATCCAACATCATATCTAATTACTCAGATGAAGTATGGTTTTGAGAATTGATGCAGCTAATGGTGATGGTGATGCTCATGATCTAGTCATGAAATAGTCTAGATGACTATATTGATGCTACCAGGTAAATGGTATATTTTTTTCTCAAGTCCATTACCTGTAAATACCTCTCTAGCTAGGAGGGAGTGTTAATATTATGGTAGCTATGGGAGGTATTTACCTCCACGTGTGAACCTGATGAGAATAGAAGACTTCGTAAAGTAAGAGAAACCCTAATGAGTTGGCTAATAACCCTAGAAGCCTCATCGGCTCAAGAAGATAATTTATATTAGGTTATTAGCCTCCAAGAGAAGAAGTCGGCCATAATTAATAATAATATACTGAATAGACACATACCCAGAAGGAGAAGTCGGCCCCAACAAAACTGACAGAACCACTATAAATACAGGGTGTCAATTCTCATTTGCAACATCTCAGAATTGCAGTTTTCCCAGTTGGTGTGCACTGCAGTTGCAGTCTTGTGCACAGGTTTGGAGGAGAGTTGCAGGTGCAACTGCAACAACAACTAGTTCTCAGTATTGGCTTGAATATCTCTTGGCTAGGGTTTCGAACATCTGATCAGTCTTTGTTGATGCACTATCATTGGGGAAAGATGTGCTATCCTTTGTTTGGCTATCTAGCCTAGGGTTTGCTTCCAGAGGAATTCTCATTCAAGGTTAAGGTGCTCGAAGGGAGGTTTTGGCCTATGGTTGGGTGACGAAGGTATCTTCAATGGTAAAACGAGCACACCATATTCTATATTCTAACATATACTCTACTTTCAAATCTTGTCATTTTAGATTGTTGGCTCATTTTCTGTTCAACAAACCGTTAAACTTCCCCTTTTATTTTCTCAAAAGCTTGGAGAAGATTTCCTCTCAAGTGAGGAAAATGTGACTAATCCCCACAACAGTATCTTCCACCATGGCTTGATCAAGCTCCTTGTTCTAGCCGAGTTAGAGAAACATGAGTAAAATTGGGATGCCTTTATCTACCAATTTCCAAACCCTCACTTGACAGTTAAGATCGTCAAAAAGCCACTTGGCCTAAAAACTATCTCTCCATCCAAGCCTCACTCTCCAAGAACTCCAAACTCCCTTGCACAAACCCACTCTTTGTTGAAACAATACCAAAAGCTTGTTGATATCCCTACTTCTTCATCGGGTAAAAAGACCAAGAGCAAAGACCAAAAGAAGCCCATTGTTGACCCCCTAATGCCTTCACTCTCTCTTGATCCTATACCTAAAAAGCTTCAAGAAGTAATGCAACAAGACTTTCCCATCATTCCCACAAACAAGATGGGAGCCAATCGATTTGGTAAGGGACCCTTTCGGAAGAGTACCCAGAACCTCCACCTGCTACGGATCCCATCCAAGTGTCCTTCGACCTTGAGAGCCCTCATAAGCAAATTAGGGAAGTCTCTGCGGATGGATTAGAGCCACTAAGGAAAACAAAATCAGAACCTACCTCACCTTATCGATATCCCATCACACCTACTTCACCCATGCCCATTTTAGATACTAAAAACGATAGATTGTACACATTCCTCAAAGGATCTAAGACTTCCTCAGAGATCATCGATTCTATCCCAACCATAAAGAAGCTACAAAAAGAAAACCACCAGCTTCTCCAACAGTTGGAAGAGAGGAAGACAGTAGATGTACACCTTCATCATGACAATGCAATCCTTCAGGCAAAGGTCAACTCCCTTCAGCGGTTGGTTGATGAAATGACTAAATCTAACCGCAGCCTCAGAGCACAATTAAAGAAACACAAGAGGCACAAGGATAAGTCTACACAACAAGAAGGAGAGGCTTCCAAAGTTGATCCTCCTCAACAAGCCTAGTCATGAGGGGTAACTTATTTTTGTTTGCAGTGGGACCTGCAAAATCGTAAGTGTGGGGGTAATTTTGGGCCCGAGATATGATCACTTTCATGATGGTTATTATACATTTTTTCCACATGTAAATATGTGTTTTTCATCCTTTAAAGGATCTTTTTGAAGAATTTCATGATAAAATGGTATGATCACCATAAGGTATGTGTAATTCATGTTTAATGATTGAATCAAGTATAATTCATCCTGTTTTATGATTTCTAAGAGATAATTCACATTTTTTGGTGTCACAGGGAAAAACGCACTATGTTTCTAGTTCTGACACTTGATCCAACTTGATCCAATACTCGATCCCGCACTTGTTCTAGCACTCGATCCGACACTTTGCCCAACACTACGTATTGCACAGAAATGGAAGGCGAGTTGGCAGTTATGGCATTGGCGGCCAATGTTGGGAGAATCGGGAACATGGGTTTTGTTCATGATCGCCCCCTATAGCTACTGAACACCAGACAACTAATTTGTAGTTGTCCAAAGAGGGTGATTATTGGCTCGCTTTGTTTTATCAGTTAGGGCATCATTTATTGTAATTTGTCGAATTTAGAAGTGATTTGACCCTCCTGTAGTCGACCACTTGGTCTGTAAGCTTATAAATACCACTAGGATGGTCAGATGATAGTTAACGAAGTAGCATAAGCATTAGAATTGTCAGAAAAATGATTTTACTCTGTTTTGAGTTTTTACATTGCCAAAATTATGCCAGAACTGTGTTTTTGGATTTTTATGATGAATTCAGACTGCTGAGTTCATGGTGTGCTTTTAGAGAGTGACCACGACTTGTTGGGGGGCCCACCAATAGCCTGGTAACTGTCTTCATGTTTATTTATTAATTTATTAATTTAATTGCTCTCTTTATTTTTTGTACATGCAAGTTTTTATTGTGCTAACTAGTTTGTTGTAGCTTAGTTGTTTTGATTCTCTTTTGTAGGTTAGATGACAATATGTACTAGCATGCACTGATATTGTAGATTAGGAACAAACTTGCAAGTCTCTATACTACCCCAATGTGCATTTAGATGTTAGATTATTCTTTCTTTTATGATTTTACAGTTAAGTTTAAAACAAATTTTTAATTAGATAGAACAGAGTTTTTAATTTGGGTTTTCTTTTGACAAGGATTGATGGATGGATAGATTTAATTCTAGCTTTTAATCATAGCTTGCTCATCTTATTTTTATATAGAACTTGTTTAATTAGTTATTGGTTAATATGGATTGTTAATTTACTTTTTAATATCAGTTTTTAATTTTTGTTTTTAGTCATTTCTTTATTGTAGTTTGAATGGTTAGAATATACGTAGTGTAGTTTTATTTGACACAATTTCCTTTCCTAGAATTAAAATGAAATTATTTTTTTTAGTTAAATAATGATGATCTCCTTATGTTGTTGATGGTTTATACATGAATATACATGGTATTTAACATTATTTTTGTCATAGCTAAGTTTTCATTGGATTGTTTACTCCACACCTTTCATTTTTCAATTGAGATTGGTGTTGAGCTTATACCATTAAAATTGTCCTATGTTGTCAAGTGCCATCGAGATATTATCCAACACCGAAGACATTCACACAACCACCAACATTATATTTGAATTGTCATAGGTTAAATAATAGTTTTCCTTCTTTCATAGATACAGTTTCTTTCTTTCATAGTTTAGAAAATAGTCTTATTTGTTGTTGTAGGATAGACTTTGCTTTGATAGATTAGATAATAGTTTGCTTATCATTAAGAATTAGTTTTTAATCTTTCTTGCTTTCAATAGAATAGATTTCCTTTCATGCATTGCATTGAGCATTTAGTCTAGTTGCCTCTTAGATTTCCTTTCATGTATTAGAAATAGTTTGCATTAAGAATTTAGTCCACTTGCCTCTTAGGCTAGATAGTTGTTCAATGAGAAGTTTTACTTTGATTTCTTGCAGTAGTTAGTTGTCTTTGCTTACTTGTCTTTTTCTTTAGTAGGTTAGTTAGGTGCCTTTGTTTACTTGTATTTTTCTTTAGTAGGTTAGTTAGGTGTCTTTGCTGCTTGTCTATTTTCTTTAATAGGTTAGATAGGTGTTTTTGCTTACTTGCTTATTTATTTTCTTTCATAGGGTAGTTGCTCATTGAATGTAGGTTGGCAAGTTAAAGAAGTTTTCTTTTGTCATTTGCTTATTATGCTCAGTAGTTTGCTTTTGCTTATTGTTAAACTTGTTTTCTTTACATAGATTTTTCATTTTCTTTCTTAGGACTATCCATCGAACCTTGGCCCAAAAGTACTTAGGTTACCTAGTTTCAAATTGCTTAGTAGGGTTTGCTCATTAGATAATATTTTCTTGAGTAGATTAGCCTTAGATAGCTTCCTTCCTTAGTTAGACTATACTCCTACCAACCTTCTACCTTTGGCATATATTTTTCTACAACTCTAAGTTTACTTACCCCGGGTTGACAATTTAATTAAGGGTTTTTGCTGTATTTTTAGTGCATATAGAACACCCATCAATAACATACCCAACCACCCAGGCCGGGTCATGCCACTTGAAACTATCATGCTCTGATATAAATATATATATCTAATGTAAATTTAAACAGACATAAACATTCTGCTACAATATAGATTAATGCGGAAATAACAGTAAGCCTACACATGAAAAATATACATGCAATACTCATAGCATTATAACACATATGCAAGATACATATCATACAATTAACATATAATTGGTACTTATGTTTTTATGAGAATACCATTGACTGCATGTAGACCTTCCATGAACCTCCCAACCTTAGACCATGCTGCTCCAAGCTATCAGCAGTGGGTTACCCCTGAAATGGGACTAAACTCCACCCAGGGAAAAAGAAATCCTAGGCTAGGCTGAGACTATGGAAAGATTTACAATGAAACAAGAAGGATTCCCTCCAAGGATCCTACTTATGCCCACCTCTCACAAAATATCATTCCCCACATGCATGTCCCACCCCAGGAATATACATCTTCATTGTTCTGCAATCCATAGGTCGCTTCACTTCCCTTCCAGGGCTTCAACAACAAGCCAGATCAGCAATTCTCATTGCTCCATAGTTGTTGCTAGACTCCCTCCAAGACAAATCACTTCCCCAACAATCTCTCTCACTTGGAGAGAGTTGCTCACAGGCTTGAAAACCCACTTCTTCAACCCACGAGCCTGACAACCTGCCTCTTCAACCACATGCCTGACAACATGTTTCATTTGTTCAACTCTTAAATAAACCAAGTAACCACAGTAGTAAAATCAGGTGAGACAAGGGATGGCTCAACAATTATAGAGGCTCAGGATGGAAGAGGTTAAACAATGGCAGAAAAAGGTTGACCGTGTCATGCTCAGTGTGTGAGCGCAAGGGAAGGATGGAAAGAATGGTCAGAATGGTGAGAGTGAACACCCACAACGATTGAATTCCCCAAATAAATCTATACCAATTCCTTTCAGAAGATGTAATTCATCCACATGCATTAGAAGATGTTTGGACTGTATCAATGTGCATGGGTTTTGTTCTAGTGCCACCTTATATTGGATCCCTAGTTCATTATACGAGAGTGTGTGTTTATGATAATAAATTGAGTTATTTAGAATATTATCATTTATAACTATAAGAGACGGATTAAAATGAAAATATTGTGAATGGATAGACATTTTTCCTAATATGTTTGCATATTGTTTGTAGACATTGATACAAAATGGTAAAAAGACTATCATGGAACTTGAGGTGCAAGACCCAAAAGACAATATCATCTTTTCTAGTAAAGATTTGGTTTGGTCTAAAATATATGGAAATGAGTTGAGCATTGATTGTGTTGCAAAAATCCCTTTATGTAGAGTTCCTAATTTATCAGAGGAGAATGAAAGAATCCAATAGCTCCACGCACTTTCATTCGCCGACAAAACAAACCCCCAACCTCAAGGGCTAGTATTTCCTTGATATATGAGTTGTAATTATTTTAAAAGTGCATTGATAAGCTATTGGTAACAATAACACTTTATCATTTCTCATATGTATTGGAATTTGAAAATTTCTTATGAAGTTATGCTTGCTCATATGACCCACAGTACAATAGAGGAAAATATACAACACAATCATTTGTGCAAAAGAGGAGTTGTCATTGCCATTTTATTGTAAAGGTTATGGTTAAAACCCCTGATATAGTGATTTTGACTTATAACATGTATGAGCATGAATATGAGAATGAACGGTCCTGTCATGGAAAACATGACACTTCAGGTGAGTCTAGGTCCAAGCTTAAGCCAAGGATTTCAAGGGACATGGTTTCTTACATGGATTTTCTTTTTTCTTGAAGTGCCTATTGACACAATGTGTAAAATGAACATAATGAAATATGTTGACATGGATGTGGTAGATAGAGATAGGGATTTTTTCTTATGTAGAATAGATGTTGTGAATATCTACAATAATTTGATGAAGAGGAACTGTGAGTTGAACAAAAATGATGAAAAGAGTGTGAACCTTTGGTATGAAAAACACAAGTATTATTTTTTCTTTTACTAGAAGCCCAATGGTGGAGATGTCCCTTTCATAGATGGCATCCAAATAAAATGGATGTTGGATACAATGGTCAGGTTATCACATAATAGAATAACAACCTTGGATTCAACATTCAATACAAATAAATATGGGGTGAGTGTGCTGTCAATGATTGATTTAGTATAACCATTTGAGTTGTCTAGTTCAATATTATTGGTGACCTAAATTGGACTACATATGTTTTTTTAATATGGCAGTATCAATTGTACACACTCATGGATTTCGATGAACAACAAAGGGGGATGTCAATTGCATGGGTGGTGGCATCATGAAACACATCAAAAGATATTGGACTATGGTTGGAGCACCTCATGCATATGTGTTACCAAATCTGTCCTGATTGGAAAGTGAATGCCTTCATGATTGATGATGCATTGGCTGAAATCACAACTTTGAGGTACTTCAATTTTGTTATTTTACAGTACAACTTTTGATTATTTGGGTTGGTTGTCATTGATTTCAACCCTTGAATAAAGTCTGGTAGTGAATTCTAGTAGCCAAAAGGTTTGGGTAATGGACCCAAGTTTGTTTGATGTATAATGGTATGGGTTTTAATATATTTGAAGGTAATACTATTCTAGATGGATAGTACATTTCATACCATTTCCGATGGTATGTAGAATGTTACATAACTCCTCATGGTTAGATATTTATGGCCATGTGAAGTTGGAGAACCCTCATGAGTCATCTAGAAGCCCCAAAAGGTCAAAGTAGTCAAAGTGGCTGCAAAGAAGAAATTATTTAAATAATAAAGTGAAGGGATGAGTGTACTATAAGTCAAAGTGGATATAAAAGGAATTGTTTAAATAATAAATTTAATGGAGAAATTACTAAGTGGACAAGTGGTTAGAAGTGGGTTAGCCCTAAAATAAAGAAAGTGGTTTAAGATGGTTAGAAGGTAACCACTTGAGGAAGCTACATAAAAGTATAAATAAGAGGCAAAGGTCTCTCATTTTAATTAAACTTGAGAATATTGAATATCTACAAGTGACTGAGGTAACCAAAGGATATATAAGGGAATTTTAGAGGGAAGGTGAAGTAAAGAAGGCCAAAATTTAAGGGAGGATAAATTATTTTTATGATGCTTTCTAAGGCATGTTATTTATAGGTCATCTCACGATTTTAGCAATAACTTATTTTCTAGAATGATTCAGACCGAAAAATATAGAGGTTGTCGAGGAAACATATCCAAGTAGTTGTGATAAAAATTTCATCTTGTGGGTCGTTGTATTTTTGGAGTTACACTCTGTAGAAAATAGGGTTTGTGGCTAGTCCTGAAATTAGTTGAAAACAGGTGTTTCGGGTAAAAACATTATAACTTATTCATAACAGATCCAAATTCAGTAAGACCAAATGTATTGGTTAGAGTACAGTCTGTAGTATTTTTTGTACCATTTTTAGATCCATACAGAAAATATTTTGTGCGGAGCACACTCTACAAGTTTGCTCTCGAGAATAAACTAGAATTCAACAAGGTATGTCATTTTTTCTATAACTCTTTTTTTGAGAGGTTCCAAGTAGTGAAACCTGGAAGAATTGCATTAAAGACACTAAAGAAAATTGTGTAATATTTTTAGATCTTTATTCATTACAAGTACATAGTTATGATTATTTCAAGTTAGGGTTGTTGACTAATCCAAAATTAGTCATGTGAGACTAAAGTAAAGTTTGACGAAAATTTTAGTCTCTTGTTGTTAAAGTTAAGGAAGGTTTGCAGTACATGATCATATACACCAACTCTATTACAGAGTTACAAAACAGATTTGGATGATGAAATTGATGAGTGATTTTGGTTGAGGTACATGTTGGGTACATGGTTGCGACAAGTATTTGATGAGTTGGAACACACATGAGGTGTATAGTTGATGATGTTGGTACATCTTGATGAGTCATAGTTGATGAGTAGTTGATGCATGATTGGTACATACTTGGTACATGGTTGGAGGCACTTATTAGTAGTATTGTTGACACATGGTTTATGGATGATGTAGAATACTTGTCTTGGTATATTATTAGAAGCACATATTGACCTTGGTGATGATTATGAGTTGTTGTGTTATGGTTGGTTGATGCACATCTTGGTGATATTGTGCATATGGTTGAGATTTCTCTTGGTGATTTCTCTTGGTGAGTAGATCTGATTTGGTTGATAACATTTATGAGACAGTTTTTCTTGATAGGTTGTTTGGACATGTTATTGTGACAGGTTATTTGTACATGTTTGATGCATGGTTGATGCATTTGTTTATGGTACAGGTTGAGGTACAGGTTGATGTATGGTACATTTTGTAATATGTTATTGGTATAGGTTGTTTGATGCAGGTTTATTCGTATAGGTTTACAATAGTATATCTCACAGTAATAGTGTGACAGTGGTTCCATCATTCTACTTCTATGACAGGGCGGTTGGACGGGGAAAGGACATGTGGTTGTAGCCACCTTTCAGTTGTAGCCTCCTTCTGGTTGTATCCAGAGAATTGGGGATTTGAATCTTCCCTCATGTTGTAGCCTGAAAAACTAGGGGGTTGCAGCCACCTTCCAGTTGCATCTAGAAAACAAAGGAAGTTGAAGCTTCCAATGAATGCAATTCTTAAAGACATATAAGAAAAAGCATTATATGGTTTTCTCCAGCTTTGGGTTTCCATGTAAAAACACTAGTGTACTGTGTATGTGTATGATTTATCATTTGTTCATTGTTTATTGTTGGCCTTCGAACAAGTTTTGAGGAAACATTGGTCGGGTTTGACCACTTTTTGGGCTTCGACAGGCTGGTCGAAGATGGAGTGCCCAAGCGGAGCTGAGATCGTGGGATCTCACTTGTTTTGTTTACCTAGTAAGGGGTTCATTATGGTTTATGTAATGGGTTATGGGATGTCGTCCCATGGGTTTACCCATGATTAGGCCTTTTTGTAAAAGTATAAATAAGAAAAGATTGTAAGGTAGAAGTAGCTAAGTAAGTAGTATCTAGCTAATTGCAAGAAGCAAGTAGCTCTGAGTTTATTTGTGCAATAGACCATGTATCTAAGGCTTTGTGCCTCATAGAGGAGTTGGCTCTGTTCCTTGACCTAATTGTGGGAAGGTAGATCTGGTGCGCAGTGCACAGATCACCTATCCGGTGTGAAGCTTGGATCTGTGGCTTGGTGCACAGGAGAAGAGGAATGTAAGAGATTGAAGCCTAATAAAGAATAAGAAGCAGTTGGTGGATGTAGCCCCACACTGCAGTGAACCACATATATCATGTTTTGATGGGTTTCTTTGTGTTATGATATTTATGTTGTATATTTGCTTAATGCATTGATTATTGCGAATGATAGATAGATCTACGAATTCTTAGTGCTTTGTCTATGTTGAATGTGTTAGATCTAACTTCTGATGCTAAGTGCGATGTATATTTTGTCATTGTTACTACATCAATCTGTACTTAGGGTTTGATCTATGATGTGAATAAAGATAATGAATTAATGTGTGTTATTCCTAAGTACTTTGCGAGGTGTTATAATCACAGATATGTGTCCCAGCCTTGTTACAGACACTTGAGTCTTGTAACCCCCCTGCCTCTACCTCAGTTGAGACTTCTCCTTCTTCGCAGGTGTTGCCCAAAGGGCCGATAGTTAGAGTTTTTTTGGTGCACTGTTGAAGCGTTGAACCCTGGGTCTTCCCTTGTGCCAATAAATGGTTCCGTTGTCGGGACCTAAAACTGTGATTGTTGGGAACTGAAAGAAAAGAGAAGCTTTGTGCATATATGTACTGTTGTAGTGCAAAATATTCTACTTGTCTTATTGATGACACATGCCCCTTCCTAAACCCACAGGTCAGAAGATCCACGCCAACGGGACCTTTTTCCTTTCACTGGCCTGAAGAACTCTAAACCGGCTCTTCTATTTTCCTTTCGAAAAATCTGCACCCACAACAAATTCTCGCGGGATCCACTCTTTTCACTTAGGAGATCGGATTTCGCACTTTCGCGAATCTGTAGGTAAAGAGTCTATCTCTCAAGTCTCTGAAACCCGAAAATAGTCAACGCTGACCCTTCCTCTTTCTCTTTCGAACTTTTCCTTATCGTGATTTCAGCGGTTGCGGTGTCAAGCAATTTGTCCCCGCGATTCCTGAAACCCGATTTGTCGAACCTCCGATGCGCTTGCAAGCTTTGACCTTTCAACGGTCCTTCACTCCATCAGAACTTCGGACTTCATGATATCATGAATCCTAATGCAATGAATACAGACCTTCACTCAACGAAACTCTGAAACGGTCAACGGAGTTTGACTCCGTGTCAATAGTGCACCACATGTCTGCTTCGCTGACTCCTCTGGCCCCACACCATTCTCTTAGCCTTCAAGATTTCACGTTTCGTGATATCGCGATTCCCGTTGCAAGGTTTTTGGAACTTCAACCTACAAAATCCCGATATAGTACCCACGTGTAAATCCAACAGCCCTTGTGGCTTGGATCTACGGTCCTACTCCTCCTGAGCTTAAAACCTTTAGGAATACTCACGGTAACTCCCTTTCTCCTTTGTGAGATATGACGGCTCTCGGGACTTCGCGGATTCTCAACAGAGAATTCCAACTGTCCGTCTCTTCCTCTGAGAACTCATCCTCTTGTGGTCTGACGTCACTATGCCTTCTTACAACATTCAAGGCACTTGGCTTCTGGCTTCCTTCGACTCCTTTGAAGGTCTAATTCCTTCTGAGCTTTCCCAACTTTGAATCTTTTAGAAAACCCTTGCATGCACTCCTTGCAGCAGACTTCCAAACACTTCCAAGTATTGAAATCCTTCGACTCTGCGCACACCTACAGCAACAGTCTTTCAGTGCTTCACTCAGGTTCGCAACCCTGAGATTTCACTCGGCCTGTGCACTCCTTGCACGGCTCCTGTGCCCAACTGCACTTCTGTGGAAATGAGAACAAAGGCTATTTCTCCTGATCTTTCAGAGACAAACCTCTGAACACCTTGTCGACGCACTCCTTGTGGACAATTCAACTGCACTCCTTGCAGGAACTCTTGCTCAGATAGAGAAACAATTGAAACTCATTCCTTTTTCCTTTCCTCTTAGATTTCAAACATTCAACAAGAAATCATTCATACATAGCATAAAAACGATTGCATGACAGAAAGAGTAAAACATTCATGAGCATAACATTCAAAGATGCATACACAGAGAATATATGAACACCATGAGTCTGAATCACATCTTTCTTGTATTAATTCAAAACTTTTGTACATGGAGTCTTCTACACAACTCTCTCTGCTTATCCTCTATGCTCTTCATAATTATGTTACAATACACAATGAGGGTGTCTATATCACGTTTCCCTCTTGCGCTCTAAAACTGTCAAATATACACATTCAATTCTATCTACCTGGATTAACTACCATAAATGCCTTCTACCTACTAAGAACGAGAGCAAATTTCTCAAGGTTCGATTACATTATACAAGTGCGCCTCCACTTGATGTTTCATTAATGGTTCAAGATATTTCAAAATTTGTGCTAGGCGCTTTTCCAGCTGTCTGTTGTCTCCGCACTGGCTCGCTTGAGATGCTCCTGCATCATACTCCCTGGATTGAAAATTTTCATGGGCTCCTGTCCATGAGCTCATGCACGGTCTTTCCATGCCTCTGGATCTCCACTTCATTCTCCCAGCTGGCATCTTCAACTGGGTGGTATTTCCACTTGACCAAATACTCAAAGTATTGCTTTCACCTAGTCTTCTTGTTGACCCTTTTGTCCAGTATGCGCTCCATCTGCGGCTTATCTGCAACTAGCATCTGCTTTGTCCACTGGATCACTGGCTGCTCATTTCCTATCCCTACTTCCTCAGCCTTATATGGGTATAAATATGAGATATTGAATATTGGAGAAATTCCGATCCCATCGGGTAATTCAATCTCGTATGCATTCGCCCCAAATCTCTTCAAGACCCTACATGGTCTGATTTTCTTCATCTTCAGCTTATTATATGTTCCTCTCGGGAACCTTTCCTTTCTCAAATGTGCCAAAATCAAATCACCAACGTCAAACTGAAGTTGTCTCCTGTGTTGATCTGCTCTGCGCTTGTATTCCTGGCTAGAATTCTACAAACGCTCCTTCACCTGGCTATGAAGTTCTTTCATCGCCTCTACGAATTATTCTGCACTAGTTCTCCTAGTTGCATTTTGTTCTGAATCCCTTAACTCATAAATTCCTCTCAGCTGCATGCCATAGACAATCTGAAATGGACTCTGCCCTGTGCTTCTGTTAACTAAGTCATTATCAACAAACTCTACTTGTGGTAATATGTTGTCCCATTGGCTGTGGTGTTCTGTCACCAAGCTTCTCAGCAAGTCTCCCAGACTTCTGTTTGTCCATCCTTCTAAGGATGATAAGCCGAACTAAATGACAAGTTAGTTCCCAGCTTCTTCCATAAGGTCCTCCAAAAATTCCCTATGAACTTGGTGTCTCAATCCGAAACTATGCTTCTTGGTAAGCCATGAAGTCGAATAACTTCTTTGAAAAATAGGTCCGCAATGTGAGTTGCGTCACTGGTCTTCTAACATGGAATGAAGTGTGCCATATTGGAAAATCTATCCACCACCACAAATATTGATTCAAAACCTCTTTGTGTTCTTGGCAACCCCAATATGAAATCCATGTTGATTGCATCCCATGGCCTCTCAGGTATGGACAATGGTTAATAAAAAATTGCATTCTTCTTCCTTCCCTTTGAATGCTGGAAAATTTTGCATCTGTCCACAAATATTTTGATATCTGCTCGCATTCCCGGCCAAAAATATGACTCATTCAATTTTGCGAACGTCTTGTCGTGACCAAAGTGCCCTGCCAATCCTCCACTGTGTTTGTCCTTCAACAAATTCTCCTTCATGGAGCATTTTGGAACACACAGCTAATTACCTTTAAACAATAATCCTTCCTGGATCATGTATTCTACCCATTGGATTCTATCTCTGATAATTGGATTCTCAGCTGCTTCATACGCCTCCTTAAAATCCTGGTCATCTGTGTACACGTTCCTGAGATCATCAAAACCCAACGTTTTGACTCTGAAATCCTGCAATAGGAAACACTTCCTACTCAAAGAATCAACAACTTTGTTAGCAGTACCAGAAATATGTTTAATCACAAAAGTGAAATTTTGCATATATTCAACCCATTTGACATGTCTCTGATTCAACTTTTCCTGTTGAGTCACAAATTGCAGTGCATGATTGTCACTATATAAGACAAACTCTTTGGGAATCAAGTAATCCCTCCATTTCTTCAATGCCTGAATGATAGCATAAAACTCCTTATCATAAGTGGAGTATTTCACTTTTGCTTCATTCAGCTTCTTGCTGAAGTATGCTATCGGCCTGTCTTCCTGACTCAAGACTGCCCCTATTGCAAAGTCACTTGCATCGCATTTCACCTGAAATGTCCTTTGGAAATCCGGCAACACCAGAACTGGTTGTTCCGTGATTTTCCTCTTCAACAGATTAAAAATCTTCTTATCCTATTCTATCCAGTGAAAAGACTTGTGTCTTTTCTTCACTGTGTCCATCATCGGTGCACTAATTCCACTGAAATTCCTAATGAACTTTCGGTAGAAACTAGCCAATCCGTGAAAACTTCTCACCTCAAAAAAATTCTTTGGTGATGGCCAATTCTTGATTACCTCCACCTTATCTGGATCCATCCTCAACTCATCTGCAGAAATAACAAACCCCAAGTAAATGATCTCCATCTTCATGAATGAGGACTTCTTCATGTTTATCAACAGCTTCTCCTGCTGTAATTTCTGCATCACTATAGCCAAATGTTTCAGATGCTCTGCCACTATTTTACTGTAAACCAGTATGTCATCCATATATACGATAAAAAAAATTCCAATGAACTCCCTTAGGACTTCGTTCATCAACCTCATGAAGGTACTCAATGCATTTGTTAAGCCAAATGACATAACAAGCCATTCATACAACCCTTCATTTGTTTTGAATGCTGTTTTCCATTCATCGCCTTCTCTCGTGCGGATTTGATGATAACCGCTTTTCAAATCAATCTTCGAAAAAAAATTTGCTCCACTCAAGCAATCCATTAGATCATCCATCCTTGGCAATGGAAATATGTACCTGATGGTTATCTTGTTAATCGCCCTTGAGTCAGTACACATCCTCCAGCCTCTGTCTTTCTTCGGACTGAGTACTATTGGAACAACACACGGACTCAAGCTTTCTCTGACCAACCCTTTGTCCAACAAATCCTGGACTTGCCTCTTAACCTCTTCATTCTCTTGCGGCGTCAACCTATACCTGGCTTTGTTTGGAAAAATAGCTCCTGGTATGATATCAATATGATGACTCACACTTCTGATCGGTGGCAACGAACGAGGTAGTTCATCCACTATTATGTCAGCTAACTCTTCCAGCAGTTCCTGAACTTCTTCTGGTAAATCATCCACTATTATGTCAGCTAACTCTTCCAGCAGTTCCTGAACTTCTTCTGGTAAATCATCCACTCTTGTGCTGGTCAAAAAAATATTTGGTTTCCTGACCACAATAAACTATGGATCCTCCTTCTTCTTGACCTCTGTAAGAAGTTCCTTCCCACTCATGAGAAGTACAGTGTTGTTTACTTCTAGTTTCACCTCCTTATCCTTGATTGGAAGCAACATGTAAGTTCTCCCATTCTTCTCTAGGGTGTATGTGTTCATTCTCCCATCATGAATCACATCTCTGTCATATTTCCACGGTATACCCAACAATAGATGAAAAACATCCATAGGAATGACATCACATAATATCTTATCATTATATCCTCCTATCTTAAATTCAACTAAACATTGTTTAGTGACAGTTACCTGATGTCCTTTTTGTAGCCATGAAACTCTGTATGGGCTTGGATGATCAATCATCTCCAGCTCCAACTTTTCTACCATCTCTGTAGAAACGAGATTATCTATGCTACCACTATCCACGATGACCTTGCATACCATGTCCTTGGTCTTGCAAGCAATCCAGAAAAGTCTGGTTCTTTGGACTGAACTCTCCACCTCCTTCTCTGGTGTCAAAAGAACTTTTCGCATCATCAGCGATCTTCCGCCTTTATCATCTTCTTCCTCAACATCTCACCTCTGGGCTTCTGCGATGTGAGTTTCTCCTCCTTCTTTCTTTTTGTCTAGACACTCATAAAACTTGTGCCCATTTTCTCCACATGTGAAGCATGTTATCACTCCACCTCTTCCTCTTCCTCTACCTTTGGTACGAGGAAAAGTATTATTGTCAGCATAATATCCTCTCTATTCAGTATGTTTCCCTCTCTATTCAGCATATTGCCCTCGTTGTGAGGTTCCACCTCTCTCTGTTCGAGTCTAAGGTTTCTTCCAGTCCTCCTTGGGCTTCTGATATTTATCCTGGGCAACCGATTTGCCTCTAGGCTAACTTCTGCCTCAGCCTCTTTGACCCTGCTTTCATCTCAGCTTCTCTTCAGCTTTTAGAGCCATCTGATAAGCATATTCCACCATTCAGATGGTTACCATGCTCATCTCACCCTGGATGTCATATCTCAGGCCATTCATGTATCTGGAAAAAATTTCATCATCGCTTTCCCGATGACCTGCCCTGATGTTCTGCTTGTAGAATTCTTCAGTATATTCTTTCACTGTCATCAGCTTCTACCTCAAGTTATGCATTCTCCTGAACAGAGTAATTTGATAATCTCTGGGGATTAATTTCTCCTTCATCTTCGCAATCATTCTATCCCAGATCTTGATCTTTTGCTTTCCCTTGCAGCGTCTATCATATTGTAGTTCATCCCACCACAATGTTGCATGTCCCTTCAATCTTGTGACAGCATGCTTGAATTTCTTGTCCTCTTCGACATATTCATAGTCAAAGTATGTGTCTAGAGCTTTAATCCAGTCTAGAAGCTCCTCTTCATCCAAGTTTCCCTCATAAACTGGAATGTCCATTTTCTCTCTTGCACCCATTCTTGCAATAGCTCTAATCAAACGTTCGTTTGTTGCAACTTCTTCTTCTTGTTCAGCCTCAATTTCACTTTTGGAATCACTAAGATCCCCAGAACTGACTGTACGCCTCTATGTTGTCTCCATGTCTTCAAGTCTAGCACGTAAATCATGCATTTCTTTCTCCATGGCTAGATCAGTCATCTGCGTACCTCTTCTTCTAGGCATTTACCTATCCTCTGACTGATCAGGTGTTTTCCTGTCCCTTCTCCTTGGCAGCATGGTGAATCTTCTTTTTTCTCTGCTACAGAAAGCAAAGAACCTTTCTAGGCTCTAATACCAAAAAATGATGACGCACGCCCCTTCCTAAACCCGCAGGTCAGAAGGTCCACGCCAACAGGATCTTTTTCCTTTCACTAGCCTGAAGAACTCTAAAACGACTCTTCTATTTTCCTTTTGGAAAATCTGCACCCACAACAAATTCTCGTGGGATCCCCTCTTTGCACTTAGGATATCGGATTTCACACTTTCGCGAATCTGTAGGTCAAGCACCTGTCTCTCAAGTCTCTGAAACCCGAAAAAAGTCAACGCTGACCCTTCCTCTTTCTCTTTCGGACTTTTCCTTATCGCAATTTCGAAGGTCGCGGTGTCAAGCAATTTGTCCCCACGATTTTTGAAACTCGATTTGCCGAACCTCCGATGCACTTGCAAGCTTTGACCTTTCAACGGTCCTTCACTCCATCGGAACTTCGGACTTCATGATATTGCAAATCCTAATGAAATGAATTCGGAACTTCACTCCACGAAACTCCGAAATGGTTAATGGCGTTTGACTGCGTGTCAATAGTGCGCCACCTGTCTACTTCGCTGACTTCTTTGGCCCCACACCGTTCTATTAGCCTTTGATATTTCACGTTTCGTGATATCTTGATTCCTGTTGCAAGGTTTTTAGAACTTCAACCTACGAAATCCTGATATAGTACCCATGTGTAAATCCAATGGCCCTTGCAGCTTGGATCTACGGTCCTACTCCTCCTGATCTTAGAATCTTTAGAAATACTCACGGTAACTCCCTTTCTCCTTCGTGAGATCTGATGGCTCTCGGGACTTCATGGATTCTCAATAGAGAATTCCAACTCTCCGTCTCTTCCTTTGAGAAATTGTATTCCTGTGGTCCGACGTCGCTATGCCTTCTTACAACCATCAAGGCACTTGGCTTCTGCCTTCCTTCGACTCCTTTGAAGGTCTAATTCCTTCTGAGCTTTCCCAACTTTGAATCTTTCATAAAACCCTTGCATGCAGTCCTTGCGGCAGACTTCCAAACACTTCCAAGTATTGAAATCCTTCGACTCTGCGCACACCTGCAGTAGCAGTCTTTCAATGCTTCGCTCAGGTTTGCAACCCTAAGATTTCACTCGGCCTGCGCACTCCTTGCATGGCTCCTGTGCCCAACTGCACTTCTATGGAAATGAGAACAAACGCTATCTCTCCTGAGCTTTCAAAGAAAAACCTCTGAACACCTTGTCGATGCACTCCTTGCGGACAATTCAACTGCACTCCTTGCAGGAACTCTTGCTCAGATAGAGAAACAATTGAAACTCATTCCTTTTTCGGTTCCTCTCAGATTTCAAACATTCAACCAGAAATCATTCATAGATAGAATAAAAGCAATTGCATGACAGAAAGAGTAAAACATTCATGAGCATAACATTCAAAGATGCATACACAGAGAATATATGAACACCATGAGTCTGAATCACAACTTTCTTGTATTAATTCAGAACTTCTGTACATGGAGTCTTCTACAAAGCTCTCTCTACTTCTCCTCTATGCTCTTCATAATTATGTTACAATACACAATGAGGGTGTCTATATCCTGTTTCCCTCTTGTGCTCTAAAACTGTCAAATCTACACATTCAATTCTATCTACCTGCATTAACTACCATAAATGCCTTCTACCTACTAAGGATGAGAGAAAATTGCTCAAGGTCGGATTACATTATACAAGTGCGCCTCCACTTGATGTTTCATTAATGGTTCAAGATATTTCAAAATTTATGTTGGGTGCTTTTCCAGCTGTCCGTTGTCTCCACGCTGGCTCGCTTGAGATGCTCCTGCATCACTTATGAATCTCTATGCTAAGAAAGAAACACGATCTAAAGAAAAGAGGTAAGATCTTGAAAGAGGTAAATCCTTTTTCTTAGATAGAGTAAGATAAGTGGAAATTTTTGTTTCAAAAGCATGAATCTAGGTATGTTTGATAGATTATGTCATAGTCTAAAAGCTAGTTTACAGTTAGAAGAAAGAGTTGATTTGAATAAATTTTATAGAAATAGAGAAAGATATGTTATTCCAATGCATATAAAGAATTTTTGGACTAATAACTGGATGTAGGAACCTAGAAAGAATTTTTGTAGATTACAGGTCCAACACTGTGATCCCAATGCAGAGTACAGGAGAAGCTGGGGAACATACAAGAGGAAGAGACGATTGACACTATGTTATAACTGCAGAAGACCAGGACATGTTGCTAAGGAATGCCTTTTGTGCAGGTCCTATTTGTCTTTGTTGTAAAATAGTTGGTCATAAAATTGAAGACTGTCCAAGAATGATTGCTAAAGTTGAACAAATGAACATGCGTCAAGAGAATAAGAGCATATTAGAGAGTACTAAAGAGAAAGAATCAAAGAAAGCTCAGTCTATGTTAGTACAAATAAAATAATTAATGGATGATCACAAGGATGTCAGTTTATCAGAGATATTGAAGGAAAAACAATGCATAAGTACACGAATAGGAGACTTTGACATAGATTGTGTCCTGGATGAGGAGACACAAGTGAATATTATGACAGAAAACACTTGGGAAAATTTGGGGAAGCCTACTATAGTACTTTCACTGAGAAGGATAGGCTTGTTCAGAGGAAAGATGATAACCCTATGTGGAAGAGTTACTAATGTACCTGTTATCATCCATGGAACATCGATTTATGAAGAATTTGAATTTATTAGGTTTGTTGAGAAAAACGCCCCTTTTCCACTTTTCTTAGGAACGACCTGGATCTAGAAGGATAAGATCAGAAGGAAAGTAGAGGAAGAAGCTACAGAAAAGAAAAAGAAAGAACTAAGGGATTTCATAGCTATAAGAATAGATTGATTGATAGAAGAACGAGAAGTTGAGGTGAAGCAGCACAATGAAAGAGAATTAGTTGTGGAGATTTAAAGAACACAATAAGGTTTGTAGGACGATAATGTTCCCAAGCCAGTTTTTTCGCTTGGAACACTAATTGACCACTAATTTACTTGTTATTTGTGTGTGTTTGTAGGTTGGCCTCTCAAGTTTTGGCCTTAGGGTTATATTCAATTATTAAGCATGGATCTGAAAATATACTCAATCCAAATACAATATCTAACCAGTACACAAGATATGGAACCCAAAAGCATAGATCTGACGTTTATTATTATGAAAAGCAAGAACCTGATACAAAGTGGATGCAGATCTGGAATAACATCATATGGCTCTAAGATATAATATATAAGCTGCTATAAAATTCTCCCGATAAGACAAAAAAAGCCTCCAAAGGCTGGATATGCAATGAAGGTCAATGCAAGAAGAACTAGGGTCACGTCCAAACCCCCCTAGATGATTGTTCGTCCTATTGAAGATGATGAGAAAACCAATATTTTGGCCCAGCTGAAGGAGATCTCCAAATAGTGATAAACTCTACAAAAAGGTAGATCAGGGCATGTAGAATCCCTCCCTAAAGTTTGAAGTCTAGATGCCAAATTTTACCCCTCCAAGCTATTGAAACCCTAATCTAGGTTGTGCCCTTTTGAAGACTGTCAAGATTAACATTTCGGCCTTGATGGAAGAAGCCTCCAAACACACTGAAAATATATACAAAGATAGATCGGGCCACCACAAGTTGTTGGGAGAAGTCTCAAGGTCAGATATGAGGTATAACCCTCTCAAACTGGACAGATCTGAATGACAATTGTGCCCTCCTTCTCTCAAAAATGTCTCAATTCTCCAGATAATAATATAGCAGGATTAACCATCCCAAAATGCTACAAATCTAATGAAAAAGGCCCTGCAAGTAATACCCATGTGCTACAATTTCAATATACCATGTCACAAAGCTAGATCGAACTCCTCTCCAAGAAATGATGCGCCCCTGCTGCAAAACCATTAAGGGTATGACTTGCTACCCTCTTGAATTGATGTTGGTACCTGTGAAGACTATAGAATGGTGTGGTTGGATTATTTCATCCCCGAGACCAAGATTGGAATAAGGTGAGTGGAATATTTCACCATTGAGTTGTTCTCTAGGGTTTGTATTCTCAAAACCCTCAAAATTGTGTGCTCAAGAGCCCAATAGCCAAATGCAATAATATCCAAGATGAATTGAGAGGTACACCCTAGGATTTCCTTTATACCTCTTTTTGTTTCTTTGTTGAGTTAAGTTAACCCTTAGGTTCAACTCCTAACTCAACCTCAAGCACTTTATTCCTTCATTGAGTTACTTTTTACTAGTTTACCTTTTTCCAAGTCAACTTCAAAATACAACATTGAGTTAGCTGACCTTTTCCCCATGTTGTATGAGACTATGGTCTAGTGGGGATGGCTAGAACACTAAGTATTTCCAAACCTCTTCATCAAGAGGTGGGGGACATTATAGTCTCCCCTGCTAGAAATTGCTTTCCCACAAGAAATTCCTAACCTGTTTCCCGTATCACCTATTCATTCTCCCATGTGGCATCCTCAATGGGAAAATCCTTCCATTTGATCAAGTATTCTCTGATGATCCTCTTCCAAATTTTCTTCTCCGGAACCTCCAATATTTCCTCCAACACTAATACCAATTTCCCCTCTTCATCTAGAGGTGGTAGCACCTCAAGGGGGGTGATGTGTTGGCTGATAACCCTCTTCAGGCATGACACGTGGAAAACATTGTGTATCCTGCTAGCATGTGGGAGCTCAAGCTCATAAGCCATGACCCCTTTTGATATTTTATGCTCCAGTCATTTCGATAGAATCCTATCTGTATGGTTGGATCCTTAGGTAGACCAAGTCACCAACCTCAAAAGTACGGTCCACCTGGGTTTTTTTTGTTTGGTCTTTCTATTGATTCTGTGTTGATCCTTCAACTCCCTGAGTATGTCATGACTCTGTTGCACCTAATCCTGTATCATCAGGGCTCTGTTATCACCGAAATAAATCTCTACAAAAGAGAGTGGGTCATAACTATACAATGCCCTGAATGGAGTCATGCCTATGGACATGTGATAGGTGGTGTTATAAAAATATTCCCCCAAGTGTAGCCACCTAACCCATGCCTTCTTCTTCCCTGCTACATAATTCTTGAGGTAGCCTTATACCCATTTGTTGACTATTTCAGTTTTCCCATCAGTCTGAGGGTGATAACTAGTGCTAGGGGTCAAGGCTATACCAACCATCCTGAATAACTCTTGCCAAAAAGTGCTCATAAATCAGCTATCCCTATCACTAACAATGGTTTTGGGTAGACCATGTAGTCTGAAGATCTCTTTGAATAATAATTTAGCCACCTGTGCTGCACTGAATTCCATAGTAATGGAGAAGAAGTGTGCAAATTTATTCAACCTGTCTACTACTATGAAAATGAAATCCTTACCCTATGCCCTTGGCAATCCTGTTATGAAGTCCATGCATATGCTCTCCCATTTGTTCTCAGGGATGGGTAGAGGTTGTAATAGCCCTGTTGGATGAGTGTGCTCATCCTTATTCTCCTGGAAAGTAGTACACTCCTTGATGCAACTCATCACATCCTCTTTGAGGTGCTTCCATGAGAACCTTTCCCTTACCTGCCTGTATGTTTTTCCAATCCCTTAGAGCCCTGCCATCGGTGAATCATGACATTCCTGTAGTATCTTGGCTTTGAAGGTTGACTCTGGAACTAAGAAGATTCAAACCTTGTAGTATATGATGCTATCTATGACTCTAAAGTTATCATCATGTATTTTCCCATCCATCAACTAACAAGAGAAATTATTCTTGGAATATTCCACCAAGAGGTGGGACTTCCAGTCAACCGATATATCTGTCATGGCATAAACTAATGGCATCCTAGATAAGGCATCTGCAAATATTTTTCTTTTCCCTTTTACAAATTCAATGTAAAAAGCATAGGCCTGTATCTTGCTAAACCATTTATGTTGCCTCTCGTTTAAGTACTTCTGTTTCAAGAAGTACTTAAGGATGTTGTGATTTGATTTCACTACAAATCTTGCACCTACCAAGTATTTCCTGAATTTGGCTAAAGCGTGCATGATAGCTAGCATATACTTGTTGTATATGGTGTAAATCAACTCAAGATCCCTCACTTTTTGGCTCTCATAAGCAAGAGGGTTTCTATTCTGCATCAGTTCATCCCCAATGCCTTCTCTGGAGGCATCACACTCCAATGTGAAGGGTTGGAAGAAATCTGGTAAGGCTAATATTGGGCATGTGCTCATTAGTTTCTTCATCCTATCAAATGTAGCTTGGGCCTCTTCACTCCATTTGAAGGCTCCTTTCTTAGTTAGATCGGTCAAAGGTGCACAAAGTTGGGAGAACCCTTTAACAAATCTCTTGTAATAGCTACAAATACCAAAAAAACCCCTCAACCCTATAAGGGTTTTAGGTGTGGGCCACTCAACTATTGCTTGGATATTCTCCTAATGTACCTGTAACCCCTTAACTCCAATAATGTGCCCCAGGTAGAGGACTTCTATCATAAAAAAATCACATTTGGACTCCTTGGCATACAAGGATTGGCCCTCCATGATAGTTAAGATCTATTCCACATGTCGAAGGTGTTCCTCCCACGTCTTTTTATATATTAGCAAGTCATCAAAGAATACAAGAAGATGCTTCCTCAACTATTTGTTGAAGACATGGTTCATACATTAATGTAATGTGGTTGGTGCATTGGTTAATCCAAATGGAATCACTATGAATTCATAGTGGTTGTAGTGACACCTGGAAGCAGTCTTAGGGATGTCCTCCTCCCTCATTTTGATTTGATGGTAGCCAGAGCGCAAGTCAATCGTTGTGAAATAAGCAACCCCATGGAGCTCGTCCAATAGCTCATCAATCCTCAGAATGGAATATCGTTTTTTGATAGTCTTCTTGTTTATCTCCCTAAATTCAATGCACATGATCATGGTTCCATCCTTCTTCTTGACTAGTACCACTGAAGAGGAAAAAAGGCTGGAACTTGGTCTAATGTGACCCATATCTAAGATCTCTTTGATGGACTTCTCTATTTCATCCTTGTACTTCTTTGGGTGCCTGTAAGGCATGGTAATGACTGGATTTTCCCCTTCCTCCAACTCAATGATATGATCAAATTCATTGTTTGGTGGCACACCTAGTGGGATAGGTCCAAACACCTTACTATGTTTTTCAATGATCCTCTAGATCTCCGGTGCGTAGTGAATCTTCTGATTTTTTTCCACACATGCCGAAATCTTGCACTCAGCAACATACACAATCTCCTCTCTCCTCAAAATGGCCTCCATCTGCTTCGTTGTGACTACCTTGGCTATGTTTCCTGTCATTCCTCTGAGGACTACCTTTCTTCCACTCTCCTCTATGAAAGACATCTCCATGGTCTTGTAGTTGGTGGTGATAGGCCCCAATGTACTAGGCCACTATACTCCAAGGATTATATTTGTGTTAGGGAGGTCCATCACATAAACATCATGTACTAAATCATGCCTACCCAGTGTAATACTCATCTTTGGAATGTACCTGTTACATGGCATGGTGCTTCCTCCTGCTACCTCCCTTGAATCCTTCAAACTCAACTGTTGGTATATACCTCCTCTGTGGAAATATTGAGTCAATAAAGTTGTGAGAAGCACCCCCATCAATGAGCACTGACACCTTTTTCCCCTGCAACACTCCTCTCATCATGAAGGTGTTGTACTTGGGTACCCCACTGATGGATGCCAATGTAGCTCTCTCCTCTGCTACACTGTCGTGGCATGTAGCCTCCT
Source organism: Picea glauca (assembly GCA_000966675.3). Taxonomy (NCBI): domain Eukaryota; kingdom Viridiplantae; phylum Streptophyta; class Pinopsida; order Pinales; family Pinaceae; genus Picea; species Picea glauca. Next base: position 255,551 of record JZKD02S0332851.1, read on the forward strand.
CTTCTACATTTTCGGTGGCGTCTGCCTCCATATTCTGGATGTCGCCAAAATCCTCATCCTATTCATTATCTGATGTCACCTCAATGTAATGAACTTAGACACAACCCATACACTTGCAGGATGGGTTCCATGACTCTTTTCATGTGTAGCATAGTTGTTTCCTTCTCAGTTACCTTCTAGTATTCTCATCCATCCTACCTCTTCCCCTGTCAAACCCCCTTGGGTCTCTTCCTCCTAGGTTCATTGGAGGTGCTTGGTCTCTACCTCCGGTGTTTAGAGGTGATCTAGGTACAAATTTTGGTTTTGCAACTAGTACTAGATATCTCTTCCTCTAGATAGCATCCTACAGGTTGGTAGGCTTAAAAGCCTTAACCCAACCCTTCAAGGGTTCCATCAAACCCTTAGTGAAGAGAATCATGAGTCTAGACTATGATACATCCTGCACCATGACTGCTATCCTCTGGAATTCCTCAATATACATCTCTGGTGCTCCCATCTACGTGAGCTATGTGAGTTCCCTGAAATGTAGCTCTGGATCCCCCTGGTCAAACCTGTCAATGAGTCTCTAAGTGAACTCTATGTATGACACTATCTAATTGTGGAAAAGTGTGGTCAATCCATGATACCGCCAATCATGATCTTTTCCATCCAAGTACATGGTGGCCAACTTGATGGCATCCATCTCCCTCATAGGGTTAAGTTGTAGGTAAGTGTCTAGTTTTTGTACCCATGCTTCTGTAGTCATCTTGATTGAACCATCAAAGTAGGGAATCTCCATCTTCCCAGCCCTACAGTCAAACTCATAGTTTCTCCTGTGCTACGTCCTAGGCTTGTTTCTAAATTTTAATCCACAGAACTGATCTAGGGTGATCTGTCTCTGAAAAGATAAGTTCAATGAGTTGTACTCCCTGGAATATTGATCAAAGAGATCATCAAACTCATCTAGGGGGTTGGGTTGTGTGGGCTCATCTGTGAATGAGGGTAAGTATGGCCTAGGAGTAGTCCTACTACCTGTCTGTCCCTATAGTGATCCCCCTCCATGGCTTCCCTCATAATTATGATAAGGAATATGTTCCTACTTATACCTATTTCCTCCATGAGATCCACTAGTTTCCTTGTTGCCATAAGATTATGGACCTTTACCCTTGTGATTCATCGCCATCAACATTTCTGCTATCTTTGTTTGTTTTTCATCTACCTTCCTTAAGGTATCTGATATTTAGGCATGTCCCCTACAATTTTCCTCCTAGATTTCTTGTAAGTGGTTGACCAATGTTCTCTCTGTCTAGTGTATGGATTTACGTAGTTCCTATGTTAATATTTCCAAGCCCTGTGCCTCACTATCCTCACATGAACCATCCATATCGGCTTCTGCCTCACCTGTCTATTTCCTCCTTCTACCCATATAAATGTCACTGAATTTCTGCATGCACTAATCCTGATAGGATGGGAGGATCATAGATCTGATACCACTGTAATGTTCCCAAGACAATTTTTCCGCTTGGAACACTAACTGACCATTAATTTACTTGTTATTTGTCTATGTTTGTAGGTTGGCCTCTCAAGTTTCGGCCTTAAAGTTATATTAAGTTATTAAGAACATATCTGAAGATATACTCAATGCAAATACAAGATCTAACCAGTACACAAGATATGGAACCCAAAAGCATCGATCCGACCTTTATTATTATGAAAAGAAAGAACCTGATACAAAGTGGATGCAGATCTGGAATAACATCAGATGGATCCAAGAGATAATACATGAGCCGTTAAAAAATTCTCCTAATAAGACAAAACAAGACTCCAAAGGTAGTATATGCAATGAAGGTCAATACAAGAAGAACCAGGGTCACGTCCAAACCCCCTTAGATGATGGTACATCCTGCTGAAGATGATGAGAAGACCAAGATTTCAGCCCAGCTAAAGGAGATCTCCAAATAGTTCTAAACTCCACAAAAAGGTATATTGGGGAAAGTAGAAGCCCTCCCTGAAGTTTGAAGTCCAAATGCCAAAGTTTACCCCTCCAAATTGTTGAAATCCTAATCCAGGTTGCACCCTCTTGAAGATTGTCAAGCTCAATATTTTGGTCGTGATGGAAGAAGCCTCCAAACACACTGAAAATCTCTAGAAAGATAGATCGGGCCACCAAAAGTGTTAAGCATTAATATTGGCTCATTACCCCTTAATTGGGGCATATTACATTAGTAATGTTATTTTATTTATGTCGGATTTATTCCATTAGTTGTAATTATACCTCTTAGTCTCCTATATATACCAAGGAGACATTTTCATTTGGAATCATCTTGTACTTGAACATTTTAAGTGGGGTAAAAGGAGTTTTCCCCCTCGAAGAGGCTTATTATCTGAAATTATCTCTTTTTCAAGGCGTTGAGTACTTTTTCTGAGGTTTTTCTATTCTATATTGATATTTGGTTCTTAACATATGGTATCAGAGCTCAAGGTCTTGGGGTTTCACTGCTACATCTGAGACACCTTAGAATTTTTTCTATAACCTTTTTTATACAAAGTTTCAGATGGAACGGCTTGGAGGATATTTAAAATATGGATAAAGGTACGTTGGTTTAAAATTTCAGCTCCTGAGGCCTTACACTTTCATAGATACAGCCTGTACAAGATAGGGTTATGGAATCATCCTGAAATGAGTCATTGTGGAATTTTCGCTATAAAAACTTTTTTGTAACGTTTCAGACCCTAAAATCCATATGCTATTCACAGAAATTAGTAAGGTATCCGTGGTAAAAATTTCAGCTTTTGGGTCATATTAAATTTGTATATACACCTTGTGTAAGATAGGGCATCTGACTAGTCCTATTGACTAGTCTCAAGAAGGTGTTCCAGGTAAAACAATCATAACTTCTTCCAAGAGTATCCAAATTGAGTGAGACTAGTTTCATTGGATCGTGGATAGTCTTTAGTATTTCAAGTATGAGTTTTAGAATTTAATGTCAATTATTTTATGTGGGGCATGCTATAAAAGTGAGATCTCCTGGAAAGGCCAAAAATCGACAAGTTGTGGGGAAGTTACCATAAATTCCACTTGGCACATCCAATTTTGATTAGACCTGTGGAATTGCAGAGAAGAAATATCAGAGAACTACATAAAATAATTTTTCATACCCAGAAGGGCCGAAACTTTGGAGATACAACAGAAGAAAGATTGTCTAGGAGAACCACCTCAAAATCAAGGTTCAAAAGTGATACTTGGCCAACAAGCCACCCAAAAAGGGAACTTTTACACCAAATAAGCCTCCAGACAATCCTACTTGGGCTCTTGGTGAAGGTGAAGAAATGAGTAGGGACATAAATGATTTACAAAAGAAGATAGTAACAAAAGATGAACTACAAGAGATGGAAGCTAAGTTGGAGGCAAAGATGGATGGTTTAAAAGAGGAGATCATGGAAGTATTGACAAATTTTGTAACAGAGAAGACACCTGAAAGTGAAAATGCATCCCATGAAATTCATGACGAGGACACATGGAAGGTGAATCCAGAATGGAGAAACTCCAACTTTGGGTTGAAGACCAACTGCGTTCCTAAGATCGATATGAGGAAGTTTGAAGACAAGGACCCAATCACATGGATACTTCATATGGAGAAATTCTTTGATCTACATAATGTCCCACATACACAAAAGGTACAAATTTCTTCTTTATATTTAGAACCTAATCAATTTGTATGGTATCGATGGCTTTGTTCTCACAAATCACTCGCTACCTGGACAATTTTCACAGAAGAAATGATAGCACACTATCAGGATACAAGGAGCAATATCTTCTTTAGCCAATTGATAAATCTCAAGCAAAAGGGTTCAGTTACCGATCACATTGAGAACTTCCAAAGATTGAATATAAAGGTAACCAATCCTAACATCTATAGAGAGAACAATGCTCCTTCTTCTAAAACACCTCAACCTACAAGGTTGACACCTCAACAATTGGAGGAAAAAAAAGAAAAAGGTTTATGCTTTAATTGTGACAGCAAGTACAATAAGGGACATAAGTGTGGTGAGAAGAAATTATTCTACATAGATTGTGAAGAGAACAAAGAACAAGAACAAGAACCATCTCGGACAGATTCACATTGATTCACATTGATGGAAGCCTCCATAATGGACAGATTCACATTGATGGAAGCAGTCGTGGCTGTTGGAAGAATCCGTTATGACACTTTCTTATTTAACCCATTGGACACTGCGCCAGGACCACTTTTTTCTACTTGTGATTATCTAAGACAAGAAAAATGAAGTGATTGTGTGAGTCGAGTTGTGCTTTCAGACCTCACCAACTGTTGCTTTCTCCACTATCTGTTCACCTACCTCGACTTATTTGTTAACAGTAAGAATGTCGACCGAGCGCACCGAGATAGAGAAATATGTCGAAGAGGTTCTGAAGACATTTATGGCTGATAAAGCTATGCTTGAGGAAATATAGGTGTCGTCAACCAGGGGACTGGAGGCTTCCCCCTCGACTGGATGACGTTTGGGCCGTACTAACCCCGCTACTGAGAAGTACAGTAAGCATCACGACGATTTGTTTAATGCGAAGCATATGCCATTGATATTACCTGATTACATCCCACATTTGACTGGCACGGTTAACCGTGATAATATTCCATGGGACTTTGACTATACATTGATCACCATGTACATCCCAAAGGGGATACATGTAGAAGGAAGCCACTTGGGACAGATCCCAGCATTGAAGAACAACGATTTCAACCTTGGTGACAGAAAGAACTATGCGATGCTAATGCCTCACAAATATTTGATGAGGACAACTAGAAATAATCCTCACATCGTCTCCCAGCCTTGGATAAAGGAGCTCACGCAGTCCATGATACTCAATGAGGTGAAGATCCATCACATTGGCCAACATTAGGAGTTTAATGCTTGCGTTAAAATCTTCTTGTCGTGCTATCATGGAGGATATATGTGGCTCCATAGGTGCATTACTATGGATCTGACGTTGATCCACCTGATCACAGGACTGAGCATGTAGGGACCCAACCCTCAACAGTTATATCGAGGGAAGACATTGGATCGCTCCCTGGCACAACACATTAAGGAGTCATACGACAAAGTTGAGAAGGGAAAGTGAGGCTGCAAGGTAGCCTCCATCCAGGATGGTGTAGTGTGCCTAGCTTGTCATCTCATAGCTGGAAAGTGCATTAAAAAGAACCGCCCCATGCAGGTCACCATGTTCATGGTGGACCTCGCAGGGAAATGCATGGAGGGGATACAAATGAATTGGGAGAGATACCTTTTCAACGAGCTCGAGAAAGAATGTCATGAAGCACAGGATCAAGGATACAAGTTCCATTTTAGTTGGTTGCTTGTGCTAATCAAATTTTTCTCTTGGAAAATGTCGGAAAGAGATGCCTTCCTGGAGATTGAACCTTTGAACCCATTAGCCACGAAGTTCTCCACTCTATGGTACATGAATGACATGTCAAAGAAGTGGTAGTCGAATGCAGTGTTCCATGCCTACTATTAGTAGCTGAAGTTTGGTGTTGAGTCTTTACCATGCATGACTCCATGAACATTGCAACGATACAAACCATTAGCTAAGTTTTTTGTAGATCGACACTTCATTTATATCACTACGCGAAGGGATGAGAGCAAGGAGAAATTAAAATCCTATTATAAGATGACATATGAAGATATGGAACATATCACAAAGGAATGGTCAAAAGAGTTCCCTATACTGGTTGATGATGCAGAACTCTCTGACCCTGACATCATAGGAAGCCCCTTGGTCACTCAGGCCGAGCATGTTGGACAGACTAGAGCGAAGAAGAAGAATAAAAAGGAGGAAGTCCAAAACATAGAAAATGATGAGGAGGAAAAAACATCAAAATAAAGTAAATCTGACTCACCCACGGGAGGAGGAGGAGATGAAGTAAATGAAGAAGGAGGAGGGGAAGAAGGATAAAATCAAGGAGAAGGAGAGGATACACCACCGAAGGACCCCCCCACCAAGACAGAAACATCAAAGAAGAGGAAGGTTTCTTTGCAGAAACCTTCAGAAAGAAAAAATACATGCACAAGTAAGCCCCAACTAATGGCTACACTCACGGAGGATGACATCATTCTAGTCCACGGAGCGATGGAGGATGCATCCAAGGACCTCTTATAGAGATATGGCCCAAAACAAGAAGAGTTGTATGTAAGATTTGAGAAGGAGATGAAGGAGATACAACGAGCTATTCAAGTTAGTCGCGCAGTACCTATTGCACCCTCCTCATCGGAGACTGCAGAGTTGGGGAATGAACTAGCCCAACTTCGAAGATTGGAAGATGCAATAGAGGCTCGGCTTCAATGATTCCATGAAGAAAAGGAACAGGCTACAAAAGCCCTGAAGAAAGAAAAAGAGGATATCTTGGAGCAACTGTGAGTTGCGCAGTACTGTGTAACCACATATGAAAATGAGAGATATGAGTTCTAGGTGATGCTCAAGGGAGACAAAGAAAAGATACAGAAGGAAAAGGACCAACTAATCATAGAGAAGACTACAGTCAAGAAAGTGGTGAGCAAAGAACTTTTCTCTATGCCATGCTCGACATAGGAGGAACATGAGGCAGTTGAGGTTCAAGTGACGAATCTCGCTGAGGCCATCCTACAACTTCAAGCAAGGGTATCATAGTCAGAGCTTCAAGAAGTACCAAGAACTCCACAAGAAGTGCATGATCAGAGGGAGGAAGTCGCTAAGAGAGCAGTGGAAAGGATCAGTGTCCCTACTTCAGAATGAAAGCAGCTAAGCAACAAAAGTGCGTAGACCTATGAATGCCTCATGGAAGACCCAGAGATTAGGAAGTTGGAAGCACAATAGTAGGCAATGACAATACAAGTGCAGATGAAGTCACTCACTGTAGTTGAGAGAATGAAGAGATCACAAGAATAGCACACGACCCAGCAAAAGACTACTACCATCCAGCGCAAAGTCATGGAGGTCACATAAAGGCTACAACCAGTGCAGGAGGAAGCCTGTGCAGTTTTTGAAGAGATCGAAGGACAAGGTTCACAACTAGACCAAGTGGTTGCGACAATGGAACAATGCCTAGAAGGGCCTGTTACAAAGAAAATGATCCAGGAGTTCGTTGAGTAGGAATATTAGGTGAAGCAACAAGTCGAGGTAGCTCGAGCTAAGCTCAAGGATTTCGAAGAAGCACTACCCAGATCTGAGTATCTCGAGATGAGAAATAGGTGAGTGTTGGGGGCATGTTGGCCCTCGACCAAGTTTTGAGGAAAATTTGGTCGGGTTTGACCACTTTTTGAACTTTGATAAGCTGGTCAAAGATGGAGCACCCAGGCGGAGCGAATATCGTGGGATATCACTTATTTTGTGATCCCAGGAAGGGGCTCATTAGGGTTTATGTAATGGGTTATGGGATGTTGCCCCATGGGTTTACCCATGATTAGGCATTTTTGTAAAATTATAAATAAGAAAAGATTGTAAGGTAGAAGTAGCTAAGTAAGTAGTATCTAGATAAGTTCAAGAGGCAAGTAGCTTTGAGTTTCCTTGTGCAACAAACCGTGTATGTAAGGCTCGGTGCCTCATAGAGGAGTTGGCTCTGTGGCTTGACCTAATTTTGGGAAGGTGGATCTAGTGTGCAGTGCGCATATCTCCTATCAGGTGCGAAGCTTGGCTCTGTGTCTTGGTGCACAGGAGCAGGGGAATGTAAGAGATTGAAGCCTAATAAATAAGAAGAAGAAGCAGTTGGTGGACGTAGCCCCACACTGGGGTGAACTACGTATATCATGTGTTGATGGGTTGCTTTGTGTTATGATATTTATGCTTTAGATTTTCTTAGTGCGTTGATTATTGTGAATGATAGATAGATCTATGAATTCTTAGTTCTTTGTCTATGTTGAATGTGTTCGATATAACTTTTGATGCTAAGTGCAATGTATATTTTTTCATTGTTAGTGTGTCAATTTGTACTTAGGGTTTGATCTGCAATGTGAATAAATCTAATGAATTAATGTGTGTTATTCCTAAGTACTCCGTGAGGTGTTATAATCACAAATCTGTGTCCCAGACACTTGAGTCCTATAATCTCCCATGCCTCTACCTCGGGTGAGACTTCACCTGCTTCACAGGTGTTGCCGAAAGGGCTGGTATTTAGGGTTTTGTTGGTGCGTTGTTGAAGTGTTGAACCCTGGGTTTGCAGCTATGCCAACATTTATTTACTCTGAAACTATTGGATGAGAATGCTACATTGATATAACACTTGCATTTTATGGTCAAAAAGGATTAAAATGGTCTATTACTGACTCACCCCCCCTCTCAATAATCCAACAACAACTTATATTTATTCGAAAATTGTCTCACCTAAAATGAATTGAATGTGGCAGGAGGATCACAAGAAGCGAAGTGATCTTGTGTGTTTGGAATGTACGAAGCGCATGGCTAAAAAATGTGAACAGGTTGGCCAGTAGTCCAGAAAAAGTGAAAGAGATTTCAATGAGCTAGGTTATATCATGAAGAATTGTTCCAAAGATGAAGTAGGCAATGCTCGAAGGTTTTTTCAACAAGTTTGCAAATGAGGATAATTTTTTGGACTATTTTAAGAAGAACTGAGTTGTCAGTGATAATATTAGTAAGTTCACATACTCATTCTTTTGTTTTCATTTTTGTGTTTCATAAACGTGAGATATATCCACTAACTTGTTTTTTTATATTTAAGGATGTGGGTCAAAGGATGTCGATATTTTCCCCATGCAAATTAGGAGACAAACAATGTTGTTTAGTCATACCATAGTTACCTGAAGACAAACTTTCTATCTGATCGAAGAAATAAATGTGCTTGTAGGATGGATTGGTTGTTCTATATCCTCTTGACAAATGTTGAGCCTTGTTACCAGTTCAAGGAAATTTTGAAAAAAGAATGGTATTTGAACAACTACAAGAAAGAGAAGCATATTGAATCATCAATAGAAAAGGATAGAAGAATTCTAGGTAGTGATTGCAAACCCCATGAGAGTATATCTCACACTTACTGGGTTAAAATTCAAACTAAGCCCAATAAGCAATATCTTGTCACATGGTATTGTAACAATTTTATAGCTTGTGATTTCCCATGGTCTATTTGCGACAACATTTGTAAGCATGTCGTAAAGGTGGATTGGTTGTGTTCTTCTTTAGGGGATTCAAACCCTTTATTGGACCAGGATGCAACACCCAATTCATTCAATGCCCCTCCTAAGATAATTGTAGAGGTGCTCAACCTTGATGTACATGCTAGCACAACTATTGTGGCTAGAGACAATGTTGATCAATATGTCGAGGGAATTCATTTGGATAGAGAGGAGTTGTTTGGATACATATAGTTGCTTAAAAATAGTCCTCTTGCCACTTTAAGCAAGACCAAACAGTTGATTGGTGTGGTAAAAAAAATTGTTGGATGATGCCAACAATATTGACATTATGGATTATGATTTCACTCTTGGGTTGGGAGATTTTTAGACATATTTGAAGAGGAATAAGAGATTCCTTATCCCTAAAGAGAAAAATAAAAGAAGCAACCAAATAGGCATATTGGAAACTGATTCTGCATCTGAATATGAACCATTTCATTTTCCACACCTCAACAAGCAGGATCATCCTCTTGCCAACAATGCATCCTCTATTGTCCTAGGTGAGTTTTGTAGAGTGGTGAGATCAATATGTTAATATTATTATATATATAAATCACCATGTTTTTAATGGAGCAATAGGTGGATGTTTGTAGGGATGCAATAATCCACTATTGTGGCTTCAATCCAAGGACATAGACAGATGCAATGTCATTCTAGTTTTCCTACCATTACAAGTACATTTAGTGGGACTCCCAATTGATGTAAAATATGTTTCAAGTTTGTATTATTTTATATTCCAATATGGATTTTAATGAATATTGCATTGTTATATTACATATATAGGAGCTTCTTCTGGTGATATTCTTCCCTTGGAACATGCTCGATTAGATGATGACTCTCCAATTGGTGATTTTCTAGGTTTGACATGTGCTACAATTTAAACTCTTTTACATATCAATCATTAATGTATTATCACTTTGTTGACTAAGTATATGTCAAGTATCTGTAGGATGAGGGAAGAAACATCCTCTTCTGCCATACAAAGCCTCCCACGGGACTGGTGTAGCTCTAGTATTGACCATATCTCCAATGATATACATTCTCATGTCTAATAATTCATTCCACTAAAGGTAAACTATCCCATCTAGTAGTTTTTGAATTTCCACTATATGTTATTTTCAAATAGAACCATAGCCACAACTTCTTAACAAAACCAAGAAAACCAATAACTAGTGGTCGGAATTTCCAACTTTTTGAGACCTTTTGTTAACTTAAAGCATTTAAATGAAGGGATAGAAACAACATTTTTTTGTTCTACAATGGGTGTCCGTCTCAATCCTATATCAGTGACCAATAAACTTGGTGATTTTCCACCTGTAAATATTTGTAATTGACTCCTTTGTCCTCTCAAAAACCCTTAATTTCATATCTATATTATGTTATGTACTTAGGTTTTTTCTCCTAATAGAAAGTTGTCTTTTACTTCATATATCAGAATTTGATGTTATGTGATGAAACAAGAATATACCAAAAGTAATATTGCATCTTTATGATCTTAGTATGCTCGTTGGAATTTAAATTTCCAATATTGTTATAACTAAATAGGACTAATGTGTTGAGCATCTTCATTGGTTGAATATTGTCTTTAATCAAATATTCCAAGTATCAAAGTGATTTTACTCCATTTCCCAAAGATTAGGCAAGGATTAGAAACTGATCTATTTGAATCCACCAACATATATCCATTGCATATCATAAACTCTTAGATTGCTAAATCTGATTTTGTTTAAAGGGTCATTGTTTGAAGGTTTTATGACAGTCCAAACTACAAAATTATTACTTTATTAATTGTTGATGGTATGATGCTTGTCTTTGAATTTTTTTGATATATCTTTGTTCTAGACAATTCATAAGAAAAATATGATTTTGAAGTAGGTCCAACGACCTTGTAGAAATTTTAATACAAATTATGTATTACCTGGATTCACCTTGTTATCACTCCAGGAAACTCTCCTAGGCTGTAAGTCGGAGATGCCTAGTAACTAACTCTTTTTTGGGAAATGTTTTCTCAATATTTGATATGGTTTTGGGTCAAGATGAATATCTAAGTACTTGACTATGTTTTCAAGACTGTCTAGAGATACAAAATCTCACAAGGCCTTCTAGCACCGTGGTCAGACAAAGTTTGATTAAATGGGGGAAAGAAAACAGCTATTGAACCAGATTATGTTTCATACCAACAAACACAATGGGTCTAAAAACCAAGAAATAACTTATGATTATCAACTAAGACAATTAATCAGTGAGATGACAGTCACTGCAAATTGAATGAGCTTCAACAAAGGACTTCCACTCATAAGCTATAAAATAACAGAGGAGAAAATCTGACACAGAACTGAAGGAAGCTTGCAATTTTTTATAAAATAAGAATAGGTCTTTTCATTATAGTGGCAGCATCATAGCACTCAAAATCGAACCCCCTCTCAGACTGAGTTCCTGGGCTTTATATCCTTTACAAACAGTTTTCAGATCCTCAAAACATGGATCTGCTATGCTAAAAATAGTAAGTCAAGATTTATTTGCAAAAGAAGTGGGATGCTTCCCCAAAATGAGGGCAATCCCAAATTTTTCTCTGTTGGTTGTTGGTGAAGTGTAGAACAGCCTTCCAAGGCTAGATGATGACTTTCAAATAGAGACTAAGTCGAATTTGCTGATGTGGCCAAGTGCCCTTCTTTTCTGTCTTAATTAAAGCTGTCCATAGGCCTTTAAAATAATTCTTTTCTCCATGATTTGTCAAAAATAGTTGCTGGAATAGACTTGATAATTCATGTGACATGCATTGGAAAAGATCTCAAATCATTTCATATCAAAAATCCTTGATATGTGCTAAAACTCGTTCAATTCTAGACACACAGGCTTTCGTTGGTTACTGGGAAAGTTTCTGGGTGAGTTATCCACCGAAAGCGCAGCTTTTGGTGGTTAATGAACAGTCATCCTGTTCGCCTAAACCACCGAAAGTCAGAATTTCCAGCAAAAATTGCCTTTGGGAAAAATCAATTTTCTCAGCCGTGGAATGTCCGTTTTGCACGTTCAAATAGTCGATTTTTAACTACAGATCATAAGCTTTCCAATGGTGTAATAATATTTGGATTTGGAGCTAGGGAAGATAGAAAAATTTTCGTTACAATATTAGGCATCATTCTTGCAAAAATGACAATGCATTTTTTGTCGTTAACATCTGGCTCCAATTGGGATGGATACCTCCCTGTGAGGTTTCCAAGAACCTAGCAGACCTTGTGCCTTTAGTATTGGGATATGGAGTCATTCAGCCTTTTCGGTGGTTAATGAGCACACACATGGGCTCGCCCAAACCACCGAAAATAGAAACTTACCCAAAAATCAAAACTTGACGAATCTCGATTACCTGCAAGAGTACAAAGACCTCAGGGTTTGCTAGACGAAGCTCCTTTCTCTGTTTACAATGCTTCCATTTCTCAATATTAGGTCAACAGGTACATCCACCATGACTATCTTCCATGAATAGGAGAGAAATGAGGATTTTCATCAATTGCATATTTCAGCCTTCCAGAAACATAATGAGGAAACCAAGTTGCACTACCACTAGCATTTTCATAAGGTATAAAAGTAGGATCAAGGACAACAGTAAACCAAAAATCCACTGGATTGTGTGGACGATCATAAAGAAGCCACCAATAAGTTTGCAGTAAAAACTCAAGTTGTGAAGCCACCAACAGAGGGTGTTGCTGGTTGCAACCATCTCTCTGTAAACTCTTTTTGATCGTGTATCCAAACAACAACAACTTCAGGTACAAAGCATTTTTAGATCCTCTGATATTTTGCCCTTTAAAAAAAAAAAAAATGACCAAATATAGTCAAAAAACTTCTTTTTGACTTTCTCCCTCAAGAATAGTGTTTAGACTTTATTTGAAAATTCATAATCATCCTATTCCAGAAGATTTCACATCATTCCAACTTGAATATCTCGAATCTGGGCAGAATTTTGAATATTCTGGATAAAACAGCTTTCTGTGGTTAATAGTATTTGGATTTAAGAACTTTATCCACCGAACGCACTTCTTTTCGGTGGTTAATGAGCGCTCCTGGGCTCGCCTAAACTACCGAAAATCAAAGCACTGTCAAACATTAAAATTTCAAAGATTTATTTACCTGCATGGTTGCATTTAGTTTCAAGGATTCTTAGAGAAAACTCCCTTCTTTCTGTCAACAACAGCCTTTCATTTAATCTCCTACTACTCTCCTTCTACTGCATCTTCTTGCAGTTCCATACGGCCTTCAGATGTAGTAAATATACCATTCTGCAAAGGATATGAACTAATGCACTGCCTGTGTCACTGTCCTCAGTTGCATATGGAACAGAAACAACTGGTAAATGTTTTGTTGTAGTTAGCAGTTCACTTTCATTCCCAACTATCTGGTTTGTGTAGATAGAAGCTGGAACTAATGAAGCTGTTGAGGTGACTACATGAGGGATTTTTTTTTTTTTTTGTTTCCTTGTTGTACTAAACTTGATCGAAACTGATCAATAGTAGCTAATGGTCATCCTTTAAGTGGTAGGAAATCCCCCCTTGATTCATACCTGGATTTAATATATTGGATTTCGGTTGCACAGCTCCTGGGAGTCCAAAAAGGGATGGATCTGTGATAAGGGACCTTTGATTCAAAACTACATTAACATCATTCTTGTTTTCCTGGGCGTTAACACTCATCTTTTGAGATCGAGCCTGAACTCGCTGTAGTAACACCACAGAAGGATTAGATACAGATTTGAGCAGAGTAGTTATGTTTGTATCAAGAAGTTGTCCAGGTGAATCCCCATCTCTTTGGTGTGGATGTTTCAGGTGCTCCTAATAAATTTTAGTTTCCACGGCATTCACTTGTTGACTGTCATAGCATGTTCTCATAATTTATGTCGTTAGATACTCCATTAAGAGAAACATGATTGACATCCCTTCTTTGCTGCTGATGGGCATGTCTCTGTTCTAATTTAAACAATCATCATTCTGCTCCTTCCCCTGTAACTCTACAAGGAAGTGATATACAGGATCACATCCTATTCATCAATTATAGTATATGGATCTACCAATGGTGCCATTTGACTTAGCATTACCAGTATTGTCCAGAAACATGAGTCCCAAAGCCCAATCTTGATAGAAAAGGAACATCGGGCTTTCATTGACAGGTACACGTAAAATCAGTATCACCAATAGCTCAAATAATACAGCATCCAATGTTGAAGGCGTAATGATCATTGCATTTGATCCCATGTGTAATAGGAAACTGAGGAATGGAAGCAAATAATGCCCGACCTTCTGCTTTCATTGCTTCATCTGCAGTCAACTTTATCAGTCTCCAAGCACTGATACTTGTCTTAGGTTGTTTTGCGAATTTAGGCAATGCAGATTCCAAATCATGCCTGAGAGATAAGCGTATTGACTTTTCTTACGCCCGAAAGAATTCCCTGAAAATTTTGTTCCAGAATTCTTCAACGAGCTTTTGTCTATTGGGTCTATGCTGGAACACCTTAGAAACAGAACCATCACAGAAAATGCCGCACACAAGAATATGGTAATTACGGTGGTCTCCAAAACATTGTTGCCGAGGAATAAACCCAAAAACAAATAGAACGCCAACATCATTACCAAATATGTCGCGATTTCCACCATCTGGATGATGAATTTTGCCAACCTTTCGACCTTTCTTCAGCCACCTTGAACGGATTTGGAGCTGATTTTGCGCGCCAGGATGAGAGATTTACGGCGCCAATTTATTTGCAGAAGCACTTAACCCAATAACTTCCTTGACCTCATCTTCTGAGATTCGACCATCTCCACTGTCAAATTTGATCTTGCACAATCTCGGAAGTACCTCCACAGTTGTCTCGAATCCCCGCCCTGGCTTTGATCCACAGATCTCACATTGCCACACATCCATTGCAGCTTGAGGAAAAACCCCGAGTGTGTGATGCCCAACGTTTCCATACAAAGATAGACACCACCTCTTCTTTGCGGATTATAACAATGAACGGGCTCACAGGATCGCTTGACATTTGGCATGTGCAAGGCACGAAAGTTTTAAATTTTGAATGTGATAAGCCTTTCTGTGGTTAAGGATCTTTCTTTTATTACCATTTATAGCTAGGTTGAAGGTGTCTTCTGCAGGTCCATTTACAAACCAGACCAGACTTTTCCGAATCCAACATCACTGGCATTTATCCAAGCCTCAAATGGAGATAATGAAATGTAATAACCACCAACCTTTGAATTGATGCTAGTTCGCGGCATCATAAAATCAGAGGCTTTAACTATCAGTTTGAGAACAGAAATGTGCGAGGTCTCCACTTTGTTAAAACAACTGGTATTTTCCTGTATTCGCTGAGCCACTTGGAAGATTTCTCGAACTGGTCTTTACATGCGAAAACCTGGGTCATGGTGCACCAATAGAAGGCTCCTTCCATGACACAGAAGATCTACAAGGGTAAGATGTGCTACCTTGACCTGAAATATGTTCAATATAATAGTCTGAGGGCTTTGAATAGGACAAGGGTTCATTCTGATGTTGGTCCAGACGAGAATCTTTATCAAAAGAGTTAAGTTCTTCCTTGATTTGTAACCTTGACTTTTGATCTAAGTTTCCAACTGAAACTTCCTGCTCAAAGGAACATTCTTTTTCAACATGCATACCTTTCTCCCTCATCTTCTGCCTCCCTTTTGGTAATTTGCTCCTCTAACTCAAGATGCTTGTTCTTTGTATTTGCTTTCCTCTATTTGGTAGCTCCCTAGACATTCCACCAGGTCTGAACCAATTATCTCTAAATGCACCCTTTTCCCTATTTGACTCATATGTAATGTGGATATTTTGTCCTCTGTAATGAACGTCTGACCCATAACCTCTTGAAGAGTTTGCAACCTGCCTCTCAAAAATTGCTTGCCATTTAGAAGAGAAATCCCTATGGCTGTAGTGTTCTGCCCTGTTTCAGCTTTCACCATGAAAACTTAAAACCTGCCTGTAGACTGTTTGTTTATTCAACAACCAATAATTGAAAGGATCTAACTGCTCGTATGGGGAGCTTATTCCTCTACCTACTCCTACACTATCCGGTAGAGGCAGATTTATCAAGTAAGATCAAATTTCCAATGCAACCAAGTGAGAAACTGATTTACTGCTATCATGTTGAATCTTAACCCGAACAAAATAAAGACCATATCATGCAGAAGAAAGATTTGAGCGGATGATAAAAATAATCTCCTTTTGACAAAAATATCCTTGGGTTTATATTTCTCATGGAATCCAAATAGTTAGCAAAAGTATCATAAAAAACATGATGAAATACCTCTCCTCGTTGTTGGTCCAATTGAGAACCAAACTGCTGCTGGCTGAGTTCATTGGTCTCTCTGTTGAATGTAGGTTACGGGATCTCTGCTGGAGAAACATATAAGACGGACTGCTGATCTGGACCTTTCAGATCCTCACCTTCTTCTTCATATCTGCTGTGAATTTCCTTTTTCTGCAAGTCTGGAAGATGTGGGCTGCCCATAACATATGCTGCAGATTCAAATCTGGGAAGCGGAAAATTAGACAGTCCTTGCAAATCTGGACATTGTAGGCTATCTTTATTGACCACTGCAGATCTGAAACTGTCACTTGTAAATCTATCAGTCTGTTCAACATCTTCAAGGTTTTCAGAGATAAAAACTTGATCTTCATGACAACTAACAACAGTAGATGCGTTTGATATGATGTCAAAAGCATCACTAAGATTTTCATAGTGTGAATCATTTATCTCCTGATCATGATGAAGAGTATCTTCTTCAGCAGCATACTCTTCCTGAAGTTCTAATTTCGAGAGATTAAATTCATGACAACAATCAGGAAAAAGAAGATCAGCTGAGAAATGATCTTTACAAAACACATGAAAAGCAGAATGAAACTCTGCTAAAGAGCTGATACTTGCATCCGGAAGAGAACGGCACCAGTCAAGACCAATTCCCTCTAAATAAAACTTAAACAGCTTAATTTTGACATCTTCATGTACAATTTCAAGCCGATCAATGAATTCATGGAAATCCAGCAAGTGTTCAGCTGACACTTCCCACTCCTCACCATGAAATCTTGGAAGACTGTTCTCCCATTCATCTCTAGTAGGTACTTGATTAGGGAAACCAGCAATGCTTGAAAAATCGCAGAACGCATACCTCTTTACCAAGATCCTGTTCATGTCATACCAGTGGAGTCACCAACAGATTCTGAACAATGGAGTCGCCACTGAGTTCATCCTTCATGGAGTCGCCACTGAATTCGTCCTTCATGGAGTCGCCAGATAGATGATTACAACCAAATGATGTTCAGGCTTTGTCTATCATCAAAGCTGGATCTATGTCGTCTCCCAGGGAAGCTGAGCTTTGATCTCCTTTCCCCGGCAACAGCGCCAATTTGTTATCACTCCAGGAAACTCTCCTAGGCTGTAAGTCGGAGATGCCTGGTAACTAACTCTTTTTTGGGAAATGTTTTCTCAATATTTGATATGGTTTTGGGTCAAGATGAATATCTAAGTACTTGACTGTGTTTTCAAGACTATCTAGAGATACAAAATCTCACAAGGCCTTCTAGCACCGTGGTCAGACAAAGTTTGATTAAATGGGGGAAAGAAAACAGCTATTGAACCAGATTATGTTTCATACCAACAAACACAATGGGTCTAACAACCAAGAAATAACTTATGATTATCAACTAAGACAATTAATCAGTGAGATGACAGTCACTGCAAATTGAATGAGCTTCAACAAAGGACTTCCACTCATAAGCTATAAAATAACAGAGGAGAAAATCTGACACAGAACTGAAGGAAGCTTGCAATTTTTTATAAAATAAGAATAGGTCTTTTCATTACAGTGGCAGTATCATAGCACTCAAAATCAAACCCCCTCTCAGACTGAGTTCCTGGGCTTTATAGCCTTTACAAACAGTTTTCAGATCCTCAAAACATGGATCTACTATGCTAAAAATAGTAAGTCAAGATTCATTTGCAAAAGAAGTGGGATGCTTCCCCAAAATGAGGGCAATCCCAAATTTTTCTCTGTTGGTTGTTGGTGAAGTGTAGAACAGCCTTCCAAGGCTAGATGATGACTTTCAAATAGAGACTAAGTCAAATTTGCTGATGTGGCCAAGTGCCCTGCTTTTCTATCTTAATTAAAGCTGTCCATAGGCCTTTAAAATAATTCTTTTCTCCATGATTTGTCAAAAATAGCTGCTGGAATAGACTTGATAATTCATGTGACATGCATTAGAAAAGATCTCAAATCATTTCATATCAAAAATCCTTGATCTGTGCTAAAACTCGTTCAATTCTGGACACACAGGCTTTCGATGGTTACTGGGAATTTTTATGGGTGATTTATCCACCGAAAGCGCAGCTTTTGGTGGTTAATGAACAGTCATCCTGTTCGCCTAAACCACCGAAAGTCAGAATTTCCAGCAAAAATTGTCTTTGGGAAAAATCAGTTTTCTCAGCCGTGGAATGTCCGTTTTGCACGTTCAAATAGTCGATTTTTAACTACAGATCATAAGATTTTCAATGGTGCAATCATATTTGGATTTGGAGCTAGGGAAGATGGAAACATTTTCGTTACAAGATTAGGCATCATTCTTGCAAAAATGACAATGCATTTTTTGTCGTTAACACACCTGATCTAACAATTATAATCCACTATTAAATACATAATCACTTCTACTAATATTCTTGTGGAATTTAAAACATGATCGCCAATTGCAATATCAAGAAGAGCGATCAATCACACATAACATAGATGTTTTACCGGGAAATCATAAAGCTAAAAACCCCACTATCATATATTATGTATATCATGGATCATGAAACAATCTCATACAAAACTCTAATCCAAGAGCTCTTAGTACAATACAATCATACCACATTGTCATACAAAAATCAGCAAATACATGTGCCAATCTCTACCTTCAGACAACCTGCCTCCTCTGTGCAATCCCTGCAATGGAAAACTTGCAAATGAATTTGAATGCCTCTTTCCTAGGTTGCACATTGCTCATGGGCACATCCACTGTGTGTGTGATTGCATGAGTGCACTTCACTCAAATCACAATTGATAGCCAAACTGTCCCGTTCACCTTTTATCTCAACTGGGTCTCCACTGGATTTGACATGGATGTAGTTAACAGTGGTAAATCTTCCATTGCATGTGAGATCACTGATTGTGAATTAATTAATAATTAATTCACTAAACTCTCACTAGTGTAAGTTTATTTGCAACTCGTACAACTGATATTAACTCACTTAACTGAGTTAAGCTACTTCACAACTCACATAACTACACTTATAACTCTGTTACAACTTCAAGTCACTTAGTTACAACTAATTCGACTTCCATGTCCCACCAGTCAACCTTTGAACTCAAATTTCCTATAGATAACTGATTTTTCATTTTAGTTAACTATTTCAACTAATTATGAGATAATAGATTAATATTTATTGTCCAATTTATTTAAGGGAAAAATAAATTAGACACACATTTCTTGTTGACTTTTCAACACTCCCTCTCAACAAAAAAGGGATTATCCTTCACCCCAATCCTGTCTCTATGGTATTCGAATTTTCTCCTGGTGAGCGCCTTCGTTAGAATCTCTGCATCATGAACTTCTATACGAATGTACTGAAGCAACATGATCTTCCGCTGCACACAATCTTTGAGATGATGATACCAGATATCTATATGCTTAGATCTATCATGAAACACGGGATTAATTGAGATTTTAATGCAACTCTAATTATCACAATGAATCATTGTCAGATCTAAATGAGAACCAAACAAACCAACCAAGATCTTTCTCATCCAGATAGACTCATATGCATCTTGACTCACTGCCATGTATTCCACTTCTGCTGAACTAAGTTCCACAGAGCTCTGTTTCCTTCTGTACCAAGAAAAAAGTGTAGATCTGATACTAAAGATCGCCCCTGATGTGCTCTTTCTATTCGTTGGGTTGCCCGCCCAATATGTATCCGTGAAGCCATGCAACTTCACCTCATCCGTCTTTCTATACCATAAGCCATACTTATATGTGCCCCTCAGGTATCTCAAGACATGCTTTCCCGCCTTCCAAAATATCTTGGTAGGGTTAACCATCACTTGAATCAGTTGGTTAACCGCATAGAAAATGTCAGGTATCGTATTCACTAAATACATTAGTGAATCCACTAACTGTCGATGGACAGTAGCATCCACTACCTCTACAAAAGTAGTATCCCCTTTCCTCTCCAGAAGAGTATCCATGGGTTTGTAGCCCACCATGTGAAACTTACCCAGTATCTCCCTTGCATACTTTCCTTGAGACACAAAAAGTTCACCATCTCGCTGCCATATTTCCAATCCAAGGAAATAATGAAAAAGGCTCAAATCCTTCATCTCGAACTCCTTTGCAAGTTCCTCCTTACATGAGTGTATAAAATTCTCATCACCAGTCAATATTAAATTATCAACATAAAAAACAATGATTAAAATTTTACCCTTTTAGATCCATATCGAACCTACCACTGATTTTTCGACCGGTCTTGGGACAATTTCCCATGCACTGTTTTTGAAAATGGAGTCATACTCCTCCACCATTGCATAAACCCAAGTGGGATCCTACACTGCTTCCTAAAAGGAATATGGTTCATTCACAATACATTTTCTCATGAGAGCCATGTATCCAGTAAATCGATCAGGAGACTGTCTCTATTTGCACTGTGAAGTAGGTGCTTCTAAATTCTGTGCAACATCTAGTCTCAATCTATCAGCTTCTGTGGTGCTCTTTTTTCCATTTATGATGGATGTATCTGCTTGAGTGGCTTCCTCCACTCCATGAACCTCCTCATGTGGTTGATCCACATCTTGAGACTCATCTTTGGGAACCAGTAGTTCCTCCTCTGCATGCAAGTCTAGATCCCTCTCAAGCGACAACTGCATGGCTTTCCCCTCATCGAATGTTATATCCTGTCGCATAACAATCATATTACTGTTAGGAAAATACACAAGATAATTATGGGGTGTTTCTGTGTATCCCACAAATATCCCAAATTTAGCAGTCGGTTCTAGCTTCTTCCTGGCATCCTTGGTCGTATGAACATAAACAGATGAGCCAAAAATATTAAAATGAGAAACATCAGGTTTCTTACTAGTGAAAGCTTCTTCAGTTCTACTCATGCCAAGTACTCTATGAGGACAATGGGTTTTCATATACACCGTATTATTTCATGCTTCCACCCACAAATTCATTGGTAGGCCCTGATCATGCAACATTGCTCGTGCTGCACCCACGATCGTTCTGTTCTTCCTCTATGTGACCCCATTTTGATATGGGTTATGAGGCGCTATGAGTTCTCTTTGAATTCCTTCTTTGATGTATAATTATTTGAATTCATTAGAGATGCATTCTCCACCATTATTGCTCCTTAGAGCCTTCACTTGCTTCCCCAACTCTTTCTCCACCAATGCTTTAAACTCACAGAATTTTGAGAATGTTTGATCCTTCTTCTGCATGAATAAGATCCAACATTTACCAGAAAAGTCATCAACAAAAATAACATAATACCTATGTTTTGTTGTTGAAGAAACTGAGAATGGTCCACACACATCTGTGTGAACTCTCTCCAGGATTACTGATGCACAGTTCTCCTTTTCATGAAAGGTGGACTTTACATACTTCCCCATGGTGCAACCATTTCACTGATCTAACTGAGCAAGTGTTCCTATTGGAAGTCTAATAGATATTTGTTGCATGATATTCAAGGATCCATGATGAATATGGCCCAATATCCTATGCCATATACCTCCAACATGTAGATATTCTTAGCTCAAATCCCTATCCTCTTGACTTGACCCATTGTTTTATGTCGCAGAAAATATTTTCCACCGCTGAAAACAACGTCATAGCCTCTGTCCTCCAACATTGCGACTGAGATCAGGTTTTTCTTCAGACCTGGAACATGCATAACATTTTTCAATTGAAATGGTTTACTTGAATCCCTATAAAAGGTAATGGTACCAATTCCATTCGCACTGTATCATCCATCATCACCCATCTCTATATGCATTTTGAGATCTCTCTCCTCCAAGCCCCTGAAAAACTCCTTATCTCCCGTCATGTGGAAGGAAGCGCCACTATCCAAATACCAAACCGATCCTAATGCACTTGATGGTATGCATGCAATCAAAGAGAAGTAAAGTTCAAATTGTGAGGAAAGGGCCTCACCAGTTGCATCTCCAAAAACCTTTTTTTTCTTCCTTTTCTGTGGACAGTTAGTAGCGAGATTCCCATGTTCCTGACAGTGAAAACAATTCACTTTGGACAAATCTAGATTCTTTAATTCAGACTTGGATTTCAAATAGAATTTCTTCCCCTTCCCTTTCCTTGCCTTGGAAGCCAAATCACAATCCTCTTCATCATCATGCTTTGATGAAGATCCATCTCTGGTGTTCCGCCTTAACTCCTGCTGCACTAGATCTGACCATAGTTGTTCCCAATCTGGCAATTTTTCCCTTCCATTAACAGAGTCTTAATAATTTTTCCAACTCTTGGGAAGTCCTAGGAGAGCCAAGCTCACCAAATAATCATCAAAAACTTTTATTCCCACACTCCCCAGCTCATCTCGACATTGGACAAACTTCATGAGATATTTTGGAATGGAGTCGCCCTTCTCCATGTTGATCTGGCTGAGTTTATCTTTGAGTGCCAATTTCCTTTGGTCACTTTTGTTCTGTAATAGATCCTTCAAAGTATTCCACATTTCATATGGTTTGAATTTCCCATGTAGGCTTGATAAAATGTGGTCTCGTACTCCCTCCAACAGAATCCTCCTCACCTTTGCCACTTTCTTTTTCCATGCATCAAGATTCCTTCTGGCTTAGGAACATCTTTTCCAATGAATTCCTTCAAGCCATTGTCTTCGAGTAATGCCTCCATCCTATCCTTCAAATCAATGTATTTCAATATGCCCTCGAGTGCATACTCTAACCTCAAGCCATAGAAAGTCATTTCGATCTTGAATCAGCTGTAGCACCAAGAAAGTCTTTATGCAAATTCAAATTCCATCCAATCACAAACTCAACTTCTGCAATCTTCTACTCTCTGATACCATGTAGAAATTTTAATACAAATTATGTATTGCCTAGATTCTCATGATATAAAAAGTATATGCCACTGTTAAATACATAATCGCTTCTACTAATATTCTTGCATAATTTAAAACACGGTCGCCAATTTCAATATCAAGAAGAGAGATCAATAACACATAACACAGATGTTTTACTGGGAAATCATAAAGATAAAAAACCCACTATCATATATTATGTATATCATGGATCATGAAACAATCTCATACAAAACTCTAATCCAAGAGATCTCAGTACAATACAATCGTCTCACAGTGTCATGCAAAAATCATCAAATACATGTGCCAATTCTCTGCCTCGAGACAACCTGCCTCCTTTGCACAATCCCTGCAATGGAAAACCTGCAAATGAATTAGAATGCTTCTTGCCTAGGTTGGGCATTGCTCATGGGCACATCCACTATGTGTGTGATTGCATGAGTTCACTTCACTCAAGTCACAATTGATAGCCAAACTGTCCCTTTCACCTGTTATCTCAACTGGGTCTCCACTGGATCTGACATGCATGTAGTTAACAGTGGTAAATATTCAGTTGCATGTGAGATCATTGATTGTGAATTAATTAATAATTAATTCACTAAACTCTCACTAGTGTAATTTTAGTTACAACTAGTACAGCTGAGCTTAATTCACTTAATTGAGTTAAACTACTTCACAACTCACATAACTAAACTTATAACTCTGTTACAACTTCAAGTCACTTAGTTACAATTAATTCGACTTCCATGCCCCACCAGTCAACCTTTGAACTCGAATTTCCTATAGCTAACCGATTTTCCATTTTAGTTAACTATTTCAAGTAATTATGAGATAATAGATTAATATTTATTGTCCAATTTATTTAAGGGAAAAATAAATTAGACACACATTTCTTGTTGACTTTTCAATAGAAATCACCTAAAGTGCAAAACAACATATTTTTTTTTGTCACTTTTTTAGGGTTAGTGGAATGTTAATATGTCATCCTTGTAACAAAATTTCTCATTTTTGAGTTGATATGCTTCTAAAGTCAAAAGGTGCTAGTTTTTCCATGACACTTGACTAGTCATTTGGAATCCGGACTCTTGTTTTCTTTAATCCTTGATTTCCATGTTGGGGAGTATATTCATTGATGTTTATCAATTGTTCCATTTGCAGGTATTCAATTGTTTTGGGAAATACTTTTGTCTACATTTTGAAGCATTTCAATTGGTAAAATCTCTAGTATATATATCTTTTCTACATTTCATGGGAGATGATGAGGAAGCTAAAAAAAAGTAACTATATCCTTGAGGTTAGAGGCAAAGGTTAGAAAATGACTTGGCAAGGGGTTCCTTGTAGCATTAAAGATAATCATAGGAAATTTAATGAGAGTCATGATGGACTAATCATACAAAGAAATATGGCACTCTTTTTCTCAGGCAGTGAAAAAAAGGAATTGAAACTTACTATTTGCATACTACATTATGTATTGACTGTGATACAATTTTATTCTTTTGTGGTCTAATTGATCAGATAAGTATGTTTCTCTTTCAATATGTAAGATATATTAATAATATAAATTAGTATTATTCTTTGTTGTCTCTTTTATTTGAATGTTGGTTCATATCTTATTATGATGGTTTATAACTTATTATGGAAATGCACAATAAGTTGAAAAGATCCACAACCTTCCATTCCCAAATAGATGGGAAAATAGAGAGTGGTGAACAAGACACTAGTCCATCTTTTGAGAGGCTATAATCAAAACCATCCAAATCCAAAAGATAAGAACTTGAGCTACATTCATCTTACCTAAATTTCTACAATATGGTAGTTCACACTTCCACAAGTAAGCCGCCTTTCAAAGATTTCTTTTGATGTTTACCACCTCCACCTTTGGATATGGTTTATGAGAACCCTTATTTACAAAATTCGTGACCTCTGTCAAGTCTATAATCATGATTTAGGGGTGCTTGTGGGCTACACAAATGACTTCCAGTAGTTATCCTTTTCTTGGGATATTGGTGATGTTATGCAGTGGTGTTGAGAAAATATTATCACTGCCTTAATATGTCCATATTGAAGAGTTCATTCAAGAAGGTTTATATAAATATCACTACCCAACATAGATGTTTATGCAATTCAAAACCATGCAACATCACGATTCAAAGCAAGATTTATTTTTTTATTTTTTTATTTTTTTTTTTTGAAAATATCACAACATGCTTACAAAGTTTACCATCCATACCACTCTTTACCTCTAGAATTTTTCATATGATGAATTGGGTGATGAAACAAGGGTCATAATCTGACTTTGTTATTATAGAAAAATTTATTATCATTGAAGAGGAGACATTGTTGCTTATACATCACCCATGAATGACTTGTCAAGGGAACCTGGATCTAAAAGGGAATGGGATTTTTTTGGAGTAATGGAGAGGAGCATGTCTTTTGATCGATAATTTGTAGCACTGTAAAAAGATATTTTATAGGCAAAACACAAATTTATGAAACACACTTTATTAAATAGTGTCACACATCGACACTCAAACAAATTTTGTTGACTGCATTTTGGCCTTATAAGTATACTTCATAGTGATTCTATCACCTTGTTTTCACCTATGGATGAGGGATTCTTAGACCTCTCTACGTGAAACCAATGTGGGCTTACAATATAAGTTGAATCTTTTCAATGCTGAAGAATAAGCATCATTGTTCTCAGTGTCTTAGGCGATCTACTTTGGCTACATAAATTTATTTTTTTATTAATTTTTTATCATCATGGTCTCTACTTGCAATTTCTCTCCTGGTTTGTCTTGGTGACCCAATTAATGTAAAACCAAAGTTACTTTACTACTGGACTTAGAGAGTGACATTGTAAAGCTCTTTATGAAATATCTAAAGAATATGGATATGAGAGTGAAATTCATAGCTTATGTGAAAAGATATAAGAAACACATTAGGAACCTTTCCAAACATGCAATGAGTGGATAAGATGGAATTTGCAAGGGAAAAGTTATGATATCCGATGTCATAAAAAAAGGGAAAAATTGTAATCTTGCTACCAAAATTAGGGCACAAGCCGATCCATACAGAATTTGTAATCTTGCTACCACTTGCATGTCTTTCAATCAAATTTTGAGCTTAATATATTGCATCTAATTGTAAGTCTGCATATTTTACTTGCAGGACCTACTTAATTACGTATCATTGGCTTGTCTTCTTTATCTTACACACATGGGGACATATAACCTATTGATTTTTATTCTAAGATTCACTATACCACTTTATGTGGCTTTCTTGTTGTTGGAGATTGTAACATATTGATAACTTAGTCAGGTCATGTTTTGTCTGAATAT
>JZKD02S0332851.1:282872-292942 GCA_000966675.3 Picea glauca
AGAGCACCAACTCTCTGGTTTCTCTAGCACCCACTAGAAGGAAGCACCAACTCCCTTAATGTTCCAGCACCAACTGGATGGAAGCACCAACTTCCATTTACACAGGCTCCAACCTATATAACAGAGAACACTTGTTCTCCCTTGCACCACCCTGCCACCCTAGTTTCTCTGGCTGCAACCAGATGGAAGCTACAACTTCCTGTGTTTAAGATCTCACTTGAACCTCTGAGGAAAACAATCCTCCCGAGCACCTCCCAACCTCCCTATAACATAAATGAACAAATAAACATTCAACTACACAGATAAATCAATTCTTACTAATCTTTCTTTGTTCTGTAAATCTGGTCATCTTCTAACTGTTCTGCAATTCATTTCTTCCTCTGTCTGTTCAGCAGGTCTTCTCTGCATCAACTTCTTTTGTCATTCTGCGCAGCTTCAATTTTTCTTCATCATCAGTTACTCTTCCCTGAGTTTCATATCACACTTTGCATATTCTCCATCTCACTCTGCACTATCTGATTTTCCCTTTCTTACAGTTTTATTCATTTCTCATACCAAAACCCCTGACCTCACGCTATCTGTCTCATTTTATTTTATACACACACACGACGGTTCAACTTCCCATCTCCTTAGGAAAAAGGAAGACAACTATCTCAGCAACTGAAACGCCAACTAATCGAAAATCATGAGTCTGTTTCGCTAACAGATTCAAGATTGAGGAGTTAACTGTGAGAGAGAACAGTAACCCTTCGATCAACACTTGATCTAACGGTTCAGATCATTCCGCGATTTCGCCACTCTTGACGTTCAGTGTTTTTGTCACTTCAAATTCCCGATCCACGAAACTCCGTAATGGAGTTGTATCAACGGTCTAGATCACATCTTGATCTGACGGTTGCAATTACGTCACGATTTCGCATATCACGATATCGGGATTCTTGATGTTAATATTCTTTGACATCTCCAACACTTGATCCTCGAAACCCCGAAATGGACTTGGATCAACGATCCAGATTCAATCTTGATTCAATGGCTGTGATTAAATTTCGATTTTGGAATTCTTGTTGCATTGTTTCTTTTCCCTCTCCATGTTGCGATTCGTGAAACTCCGATATGGAGTTGGATCAACGGTCCAGATCTGATCTTGATTCAACGGCTGCGATTAAGTCGCGATTTTTCATATCACGAAATCGGGATTCATGTGGATGATATTACTTGACATCTCCAACTCTCGATCCCCGAAACTCCGACATGGACTGGAATCAACGGTCCAGATCTGATCTTGATTCAACGGTTGCGATTAATTCATGATTTTTCATATCGCTAAATCAGGATTCCTGTGGATGATATTACTTGACATCTCCAACTCTCGATCCCCAAAACTCCGACATGGACTGGAATCAACGGTCCATATTCAACCTTAATCTGACGGATGAGATTAAATCGCGATTTCGAGAGGTTATGGAACATCGTTCCTTTGAATCTCCAGTCAGCGAACTGACGATCTATCCCCACATGTCCTACCCATAAATGGACGGTCCTCCTTCTTTCGAAATTTTGTACGCCCACTTCTCCTTGTACTTTAAAAAGCGTGCAGGTTCTCCTTGATCCAACGATGGTCGGGTCCTGTGCTTGGATCTAACGTCTGAGATATGTCCTCCTCTTCAGTGTGCTCTTCTTGTCTACATTTAGATCTAATGACCCTCGTTCTATCGGGAATTTTGAAGGGGATCCAACAAACAGAAATTCTTCTCAAACCTTACGGGCCTAGCTCTTCAGCATGCTCTTATTCAGATCTGATGGCCATCGGGAATTCAGGAAGAGATCCAACGAACACGGTTGTTGCTCTTCCCCGATTATCACTGCACCGCTGATCATCGTTGTTGTACTCAAGCCATCATCACTATTGTACTTGCCATCAATGAAAAGTATATGCTGCCTGTAAAACATGCCAACAATCCTCTGTACATTCTTCCTGTACTCATGCCATCTTTACTTATGCCCGTCTGTTACATCTTCCTGTACTTATGCCATTCGTTGTCTGTTAAATATTTGCTAACATTTAGTTCAGGGTCTGGTCTAATATTCAATATGGAAGGTTACCTTGCATCCTTAAATTGATACTTTTCCAACATAATTGTTAATGGATCAAGTATTATACAATATACAACCATAAGCCATAGCTACATCACAAGTATCACAACTACAAACCATGGGGGGGCGAAAAGGCATGCCATCGTTACCCCCAACCACAGAGGGCCCACAAGGCATGACATGGCTACTTCTAACAATTGAGGATGATATGACATCAATGCACAGACTTGCAACCCAAAGCAACATATATTAGCAAATATTTTGTTACATGAATGCCTCATTAACCACCTTTATCTCAAAAAATTTATACATGTGGGATTATTCACAACAAACACATAGAACCTTGCACAAAGAACAATCAACATGGATCACACCTTACTTCACTATTTACTCAAAGGACGTGTCATGAAACTAATTCAAAAACATTGATCTCTTGCACAAAACTTCAAAAATTGATACTTTTCAACTAGAATTGCAACCTTAATTTGATACTTTTCCAACATAATTGCAAGACTTATAACCATGAAATACTATTTATATCTAGGGTCTATGTGGTCTCTCTGAATGTAAAGTGAAGAATTTTCAAACATTTGTTGCAGTTAATTATTTGGCAGAGTATATTTAAGCGGGATGTACATAGGTTTTTGATAATGAATAACACCCTTTTAGAGTGGTTGGCACACTAGTATGACTATACAAAAAATAGTGGTACTTAAGTTCAAAGCCTATGGATATCATCTTAAGTGGCAGGATTCATGATAGTATCATCCTTTTCCTTACAGATCCTCACCCCTGCCATGAGATAACATTTTCCTTTGTAATATCTATGTTAGAAGTGATCAAACCAAACCAAGTAAATTCACTCATAGATTATGAATGATTATCTTAATAAAAGTTGCAGTTGTCTTCTAGCTACCATAAATATCATAAGAAGCACAATAAATTAAAACCGATTCATTATTTTTGTCAATAAATAAATAATAATTAAAAAAACTAGATATGTACTCAAGCCAAAGCATGTGAATATATTGAAGTTGAGTTCATTTAAGTATATTCTCAACAATAAGTATTGGTAAATTTCTACATCCTCCATTAGTGAACAAACCATGCCATGAAAGACACATCAAAAATCATAACAAGAAAAAATTCACACATTGGGGATCTATATTGATGTCCATGAATGACTTTTGTTGGAGTAGATGTCGACACCAAGTAATTTTTGACACCCCTAGCTATAGTTTACACTGCTACAAATACTAGATCATTGGACATCCTATTAATATCTGCATGGTAATTTATTGTAAAAGAGTGGAATTGAGAAGCAACAATTATTGCTTCTCTATGAAGAAGTTTTAGATTGTCTTTTCAAACTTGACAAATTCCTTTAATTTGGTTGTATATAAGTTTCGAGTTGGTGAAGAAAACAATATAGTTGAAACCATGTTTTTTCATTGTTTTCATCCCTTCAACAAGGGAAATATACTATGATTCATTATTGTTAGTCCTTCCATAAACTTCTCTCCGACTTTGCAGGACATGATTTAGTGCTTTATTGTGAAGGACATATGTGATAACCACTTGACCGGGGTTCATATAACAAGACACTTCAATGGATAATTCCCACTTCTACATCATTCTTTATGATTTGAAGGAGCTGAGGAAAAAGAGAACAACAAATTTTGATCAGAAAATAGGCATTTTCAAATAAATTCATAACATTGAATAAGCTACAATACTCAAAATAAATGAAAATATACTACAACAAAAAAACAAACGACTATTTCCTTAAAATATGGTAGAGGCATTCATCTCAGCAAGCTCACCTGCACATGCTCATCAGAAAAATACAAAGGCAACAACACCTATAATGCAACTTAGTGAGAAGGTAGCTGAAATGAAATCAACAAACAGAATTGGGTGAATACAAGGAGAAAAACAGGAGAAAAACTTTATGCAAACTTCAAGTTCAATAATAGAGAATTTATTTTAGTTTGAGGCCTCTTTGTGGATTCCCCTGCTTCAATTATAACTTATGAATATAATAGGATATGTTTCCAAAGAAACTATTTTCCTAAGCCAAATCCAACATAAGGCATACTTCTCAAGCCTAGCACCAACTATTTCACACTTTTATAAGCCAATATAACATGCAAAAGGTCAAAGAAAACTCAGATCAATCAAGTATTGGAACTGAAAAAATTGTTACCAATATTATAGATATCTCTGGGAAGGATAGTCTCATTAACCAATACACAAAATAACCCAATTACCTAATAAAAATTATGTATAGGGAGAAAAAACAACTACAAATACACAACTAAACTTTGAATGTACAAGTTTATGGGGAATCTTGAGTGTACATTTTGTACATTGTTATGTAAGCAAGATACTTTTGTTGTACATTGTTATGAACCAATTCCTCATTTATTCAAAAATGAAACATCTACCAAGCATGCTTATTGAGTGGATTGTATTGATTTTTATTTTCTCATCACTCCTTGGTAGAGGTAGAAGTTCCATCTTCTATTTCATATCGTATTATGAACAAAATCCTTTTTGGTTCAGAAAAAGGATTCTGCTAGTATTTCTCAGTCAAGGACACAAGCTACTTCAATGTATTATATTCTAAATACCTTCTCCGAAATAAAATTCTCGGGATTTGTATCTGCCACGATTGTTGACAATAACAACCCTAGTTCCTCTTATATCTCTGTTGCATATCAATGTTTCTCTTCTTGCATAAAGTAGCACCCGTCTATGTTTCTTTATCTAGAGTTTACTTCTTGTGTTTATCCTTTTGTACTCCTTATCCTTATTTTACTTTTTTTACCTAGAGGTCGACTTCGACACTTCCATATTGATAACATTCTCAGGATTTGTATCCTTCACGATGGTTGACAATAAAAACCCTAGCTCCTCTTTCGTCATTGGTCCATATCAATACTTCTCTTCTTGCACAAAATAATACCTATCTTTGTTTCTTTATTTAGAGTTTACTTCTTGTGTTTATCCTTTTTTACTCCTTATATTTATTTTCCTTTATTTCCACCTAGAGGTTTCCTTTGACACTCCCATATTGATATTGTGACATCTTTTCTAGTCCTATTGACCTATTTTGGTAATCTACGGAAATTAATATATTTCTTTTATTTTTCTCTTCCTTTATTTCTTTATATATCCAACCCTAGGGACTGACATACTAAACATATGTGACTATCCTATCCCAATGCATTGATCTCTTCTCTCTTACAAGATGTTTCTTCTGACACTTCTTCAAATGGACAAACCAATGGCACTATTCATCTAGAAATTGTGCAGTATGGCATGGGATATGTCTTCCAGCCCTCCAAAACTGAATGAAAAGGGTAGTGACAATGTTTTCCAATAGATGAACAATTCAGTGGAAACATTATTTCCACAAAAATGCAGTTCAGTGATCACTTCCCTTCATGGAATGAGCAACTCTAATTTGATTCCAATACAAGGTGTTTCTTACACCACTTTTTTTTTGGATGGGTAGTTTAGTATCGTAGTCTCCCAGATGATGATCTATTTGATGGAAACATTCTTCCAGCAGATTATTAGGTCCACTGTTGTCTTGAGTTGGCATCATTCTTCCAGCTACAGATAAATCTTCATTGAGTTGGGTATGCCCACTAATTTTTACACCCTCTCTCTCTTGTAATTATGCCTCTTTACAACAATTCCTTATCAGATGGATAGGTCAAAATCATATTCCCCCAGATGATGAGAAATTCAATCGTGGAATTTCTTTAAGAGTTGAGAAATTTTATATTGATGATGTTTGGGTACTCATAAACCATTCCACGTTGTAGTGAGTAGGCTCATCACAAACCCACTGTCTTATTACAACAACATTTGTCCATATAATGAGCCAGGTATGCTCGCTCCTCCTTTTGTACCTGAACATATTTCTCCATTACCCTATCCTCGGATTGAGGGGGGGTTGAAATGATGGTAATAATAACTTGTGGTTACTTGACACTATGGTGAAGCACCCTCATTATTGTATTACTTGGTTATGGTTTAATAGCCAACCTAGTCAACATTGCCTTATAATATATAGTATTCTAGGTGCCCCAACTTATTAAATTATATATAAATACTCAATTTACCAGTGTTTTGTACACAAAACAATTGATCATGATTTGAAATATCTATTTATCCAATGAACTTTATCTATTTATAAGTAGTATTTTCCATCAACTTACAATGCAGGCCTCAATGCCAATGGCCAGATTGGGTTGTTAATCAACTCAATTAGTTTAGATATAAATTGAATGGACAATTGACATTGTCTCCAGTTTGTTATTATTTCTTCATGCAAGGAAGGGGTGGGAAAAACACAGAAGTAATGCAGCAATACCAAGAAAAAGATGAATATTTCATGTATGTGTGCCTTCAGAAGAATGGCTACAATGTACAATGAACATTAGGTTTGGCTTCATCAATCTGAATTCTCGAATACATAATCTTGATTACAAGCCACAAAGTGGACTAAAGGAGTGCTTCATTGGTTGTTCGAGTGGTATATTGTTTTGGCAGAAATGGAATAGCATGCATGTTTTGACGAGTACCTCATTCCTCCTCACAATCTACTTTGATTATTTGTCTTCTGCTGGAAAGCAACTACAATGCCCTGGTGGAGAAGTGGATTCATTTCAACAATTAACATTGGTTAAGTCACATGTATAGTAGTTATAAAATCCATGATGGGATAAAATGTATATGGAAACCAATGTTTAGTTGATGGACACTACTCACTAAGATAAATTAATGACTCCAATATCTAAAAATCCTTAATTCATATCCATTTCTTTTTTTAAAACCATGTTCTTGCAGGTTGATTACATACTTGGTGACAACCCAAGAGCTACAAGCTAGACTGAAACAAGTTGTTGAGGATGGAGACAAACGGTGTACGCCTAACCATACCAGGTACCACTTAGCCATACAAAACACGCTTACTAAATTTCTGATTTACCGATAGGACAAACTCCTCCTAAGTATCTTCGACTGAGGCCATACCAAATTAACCAAAAGAAAAATTGTTTGAAACACTCTTCAGTCTCCTCATAGAGAGGTGTCACACATCCGACCCCCTAAGTAGCCTTTTAAGGTATGGGGGTATAAATTTTCCTCTTTCCTACAACTCCTTGAATTCCTTGGATAAGGACCTCATCGCCTTGTGCTCACCGAGAACTTTCCAATGAATGTACCCTTGTCTAAAACCGAGTTTCGAATTTCTAAATTTTTCGAGGCGTCATTGACCAATGAACACCCCCTTCGCCATGTGGCATCACTTCTCTCGTGTCATCTGACATGGAATTATCATGACCCATGACATCATCCTCTGACAATGATGTGGGCATGAAAGAGGGGTTGCAATGAATATCACCCCAGGCCTTCTTGAATATCAGGTTGTTGGGCCTATGTACATGAATATGTACATGTCTAAAACATCGTCTACAACCCGAAGTCCCGAGGTCTCTTTCCACATCGATATATATGGTGGAGTTTTTTCCACCCTTAAATATATGACGATTGATATTTATCCACACTTAACACATGGTTTAGACTTGACAGAGAGGTCCCACACCTAACTCGTGACCAATCCCATGAACCCACATGGAACTATCCATGCACTCCACATCACCATGGCGTACGTGGTCCCATCCACTTGAAGTCAGACACTATAAAAAGGGAACTTAAGTGCTTTGTGCTTCGGTGTTTAACACACCCTCCTATATCCTTGAATCCCTAGGAGCCCTGAAGTCTCGAAGTCTTGAAGTTCCAGACTCCCGAAGAGGGTCCCACATGCGTATTTACGAAGTAGTTTAAGGCTAATCACAATATTTGTTTAATCCTATTAATTAAGTAATATCTGGCCTTCAGGCCATAGCCCGGGTTATTCTCTACTTCAAACTCTTGAAATCCTGAAGGCCAAAGTCCCGAAGTTCCACAGACCGTCAATCTATGATCCTTCGGGATCTTTCTTGACCATTCAATCAAGAGAAGTGGAAGGATAGAATAAGTAGGGGTATTGAACACCAACATTTGATCTTCACTACTTTGTGACCACTTCAGCTGGTAAGAATCTGGAGAGGTTGAAAGATTCGGGATTACAAGAGTCATAAAATCATGAACTCTCGCCAATTGTCCGATCAAGTAGCTACTTCAGGTAACATCCCCACCATTGGATCCATACGACGAAAAAGATGATAATCACACAGTTGATATGTGATCATGATCAACGGTGAAGGGAACACTCGTAGTCAAAATTTTGTAAGTGTTTAACGATAATACGGATCCCATGTTAAAGGATACGAGACCATTAGTTGTGGGTCATACCGACCAGTCATTATTTCAACAGGTTTCCTTCAAAAGGATTTGAATGTTGTGAGGTTCCAACATCCCAAAGTCCTAGACCTCTGAAGTTCTGAATCCAGGAAGGCTTAGCTCATTTTGAACATAGTGAAGGGTTCCAAGGAGCTAGTCTTGTAGAACTTTGACAAGCCCTCAAGGGATACACTCTTAAATATTTATCCAATATTTGGTTAAGCCCGTGGAATTGATCCTGTGGTCACTTGGTAGAATGGTTTTAAGGAAGCGCCCTTCGTCTACAGAGCTCAAATTATATAACAAAACAAGGTAATTTTGATGGATCGATAGGACCCGAGCAATCCCGTAGAGTTTTTCCCAACTCTATATTTGTGAAATTGATCTTTGGGAAATCCCTTTGAGGGTTTTTTCCAACCAAAACATAGGAAAAATTATTATTCCCCCGGATTCATTCAAACCCCATTATTAACAGTTCTCCTTTTCTAAACAGAGGAAGGAAGAAAAATTATGTACAAAGTATGATATTCAATCTTTACTTCAAATTTTCCCAAGTCGCTTGGCCATCAAAGCCACAAATTCTACCATTCAAACAAGATAAAATATTATGCCATCATCTAGCTCAAGAAAATACATATTGCAACAAGACAATCAAGACAATATAAAACTCAGAGTCACACTTATCTAAAATTTGAAAATACTTGGAAACTACTGAAAGGGGTGCTCTTTTCCACCCAACCATAGGCATAATTTCTCTTGGAGTATTCCTCCACTGGTCATCCCCTATCTATATCATGATGCCATGAGAGAGAGAGGTTCTTCATTTTCTACTCAACAATAGTAAAGGATAAAGGTTACTCTCATTTTCCCATAGGAACCTTGCAATTCTATTTTCTATCCACCAAACAAGGGAGCCTGCTATGATCGTTCACTCAATCACTGCATCTCCATTTATTAGATTGATTAGAAAACATTGTCCAGTCTCTCATGCAGCCAAAACAATTTATTTTTTTAGTTCCCCTCATAACCAGAGAGCCTCCCATGCTCTCTTGTTCGAGAATTAGACCCATTCATGTGCATCTTTTTCCCTCTTCCCATGATTTTCCTTTCTTTTCTTTCCTTCCATAGAAAGATTTCATGGGTCAGATCAAGAAGTTTCCAGATGGGTACTATGCCCATCTCCTAATTGAATCTTGAGGATGACTTCCCAACTACCAGCCTGACTGGTAATTAAATTTTCTGGGCCAAAAGACTGTTCTGGCTCTGATCAATTTATATCCAGCAGAGTACCATCTTGGAAGGGGTCATCTCAACCATTACTGGTTCCCCTCTCAAGAGTCATGCCACAATTTCCTTTTTATCAAATAACAAAATATATACATTACTTTCTTTAGCAAGGTTCATTGTCTTTCTGTCATTCATATGATAGATTTGTACATAGCGTTTCTCAAAATAATAATATTTACAAACTAGGGGAAACAAGGGTGTTACAATCTGTAAAACCCCAGGTTTTGAACCCCCATTTTAAATAATGTATTGTTACAATGATGAGAGGCCAAATTGCCCAAACAATTAATGAAGGGCCAATATGCCCAGGAAATGTATTGTTTTGATCA